>JAHDVE020006683.1:0-49929 GCA_022606495.2 Halesus radiatus
CGGACAAGATTAACAAAAGTCGTTGTCGTCAGTACCGTTCCTACTTGCAAAAGGAACGGTAGGAGAGCTACCTCCCCCTCCAAGCCTCGCTCCGTGGATTGGGATCAGTCGGCTTTTT
Source organism: Halesus radiatus (assembly GCA_022606495.2). Lineage (NCBI taxonomy): Eukaryota > Metazoa > Arthropoda > Insecta > Trichoptera > Limnephilidae > Halesus > Halesus radiatus. The sequence goes on from JAHDVE020006683.1 coordinate 119, forward strand.
CAGTTCGCTGGTGTACCAGATTACGTCTGGTACAATAAGTAATTTTATTTCCCTCCCACAACTATGTTGATTTATATGAAATTCTAATATCTAACATCGACCTCCAGAATCACATAGGGTATTGTAAAGTACATATTAAAAGTATTCATTCTTCCGAATATATATCGAAATAATTCGGAAATATACCTAATTGTTATCACATACTTTTTTCAGCCTAATGCTTTTGTTTGAATACTCGAACCTAAATCCCAAATATCCCAAATACTGGTAAAAATAAATATTTTGGAAGGATATTCTCTTGCTGTGTTGGAAAATTATTCATATATATTTGTGCAACTCCGTATGTCACGAAACTTGCATAGGTAAACCATTTTGTATAAAACTAAATCGACAAAATAAATACTAGACATATGAATATATATCAAGTGACTTATCTTTTATTTATTTAATTAATTGAATTTATAATTTCATTGCGCATACAAAAATTTGCCCGGAGATAGAGAAAATAAGTAAAAAAAAATTATATCCAATTTTAAGGATTGTTTATAGTTAGTTCAAATGTTTGCAGATTCTTCGATTTTATCATTATAGCCCTTATGAAAACTATATGCAATATAAACGTTATTTTAAATAGCCTCACGGTAAGGCCCTCGTCTATTTTTAATGACCAGATCTGAATAGCTAGTACTTTACTTTCTTCATCTCCTTGGTACTTGTTCTTCATTTTCGTTAACTTTACGAAATTTCTCAATTTGGAAAATCAGTTGGCTCCCAGTAGTTGGGACTCTGGTGTGGTGATCACCCAAAAAAACTCTGCTCGGATTGCTTCCGTCACATAAAGAGTATCCATTCGGCAAAATGCCATCTGGCATTTATTTGCTAAACCACGTTCATTGGGACCTGGTTTAGGAATAAATTAGAGTCTGGTTTTAGAAAACTGTCTACGCCTCACGCCGATAGTGGATTTTGCTTCATCAGCTGATATTCTCGTCTACCTTCCAATTCCATCTCTAAATCTTATTTCTGTGTCAGATTTTGTGCTTCAGTGTTACTTTACTATCGTGCTTATTGATTGATTCAGATGATGAGTTCACATAGATATAAACACACTCACGTATTTATGCTTAGTTCTGTTGTGATGAAAAAAAAATTAAACATTAAAAATTAAAACATTATTCAAGTTCATTTTAACCCTAGAATGGAAGCGAGGATTAAAATTTATTCCGTCAGACTTCAAATAAATTTTTCACTGAAGTACCGACCGATCGCTATAGATTTCTTAATGATATGCTTCCCTTGAGTTCTTTCCTCGGCAATGCGATTGTCTTCTTAGTAACAGATTGCACCTTTTGTTCGTAGGTAAGTTAAATATTTTTTTATCATTGATAAAATTTTACGTCATACAACGGTACATTGGGAAAAATTGAGTGAAATTTACTAATCACTTCTCAGATAAAATGAACTAGTGAATTGTGGATATCATTTTAAGTAATATATAATATACCTTTATTAGTATCCCGTATGATATAGATAGTGGAAAAACGCCTTTTTTAAAATGGGAGTAAAATACATTTCTCGCTTCCGTTAATGAGCTAAGGAAGAACGCTCCCGCTTATTAATTGTTTATTTATTTTTTTAATACAGATATTACTATAACAAAAAACAGTACTAGTAAAAAAAAGTAAAGTAAACTCAAGTAAATCTAACAAGATGCTTATTGCATCTTGTTAGGTTTACTACTATTTTTGTTTTTAAATTTAATAAACACAATAAAAGCTAAAAACTCCTAGAACTGCACAAGTTTCGAACCCATTGATATTCAGCTACTTCCATGTTTTCCACTATTTACCCTGGATCATCAGTTGGCTAAATTTTGTATCTCAAATTCTAACAAAACACTTTCGTTTTAAGTTGATTTATTTTTCGACCATTTAATTTTGATTACAATAATTACAATGAAGTATCGGATCAAAACGATCTTATTACTCGGGGGGATGAAGAATAAAGATTTTGTATTTACGGAGGGAAAAACCTATTTTTTTGTCTGTGCAACATAGCTTTTATTTCAAACAAATGACAGATTTAAATATTTAGATCCTTCTCAAGATTCCTCTTTTATTTACTTCTTCAAATCGTACATTTCTTACTATCGTACAAAATTCCTAAATAAAGGAATTTCCATTAACCTCCTACGCTATTTTATATATTTTTTAACGATTTTACCAAACAAATATATTTAAATTCGATTTTACCCAAAAAATATTTTGTACACATTATAGCTTACTTTTCCAATCTGTGAAGAAAGATTTTTCATTCAGTCCCATTTATTGTACATCATCATCAGCTAATGACACCAGGTTGGATGAAGACCTCTCCAAACTATGACCCTCTTCTCTGTCCGTGGATTATCTCTGCCACATTATTCTGCCGAATTCATTCAATGCAATGGAATCTCGGTTAAGATCTTAATCAGGCCTTAATTTATACACCGGGTCAAAAATTGAGCCCGATTTCGATAAGTTTATGTTAAATTTAGCGACAGCGCAGTAAATAAACAATATTATGATAACGATTTTGATTAAAATTTAAACCATAAGTTAGTTGGGAAATGAAATGTTTTGAATAAAACAAAAAAAAACACACCCCCTGGGAATAAACACGATTTTTAAAAATATTTATTATATATATAATTAACAAAATTGTTTACAAGGTAATAATAATTTGTATTTTTTATATAATCCTTTTAGTATCGTTTTTTAAATTAATATTTCCCTAATTGAGAAGAAATCGTATTGAGAGAGGGAGTACTATCATGATTTGTTATACATATGATTAATTTCAAGAGTACTGCGACGAACATGAGATTCTGGTGCCCATAGACTAATTGCAAAACTAATATTTGAAAGTAAATTTTTAGAAATAAAATGTATTTATATAAACATACGAGTATTTACTTCTTTTACCAAGAGAACTTATAATATACACTTAAAATTAGTTTCTTGTAAAGTGAATTTTGGATTTTTTTTCTTGAAAATTTCTTTTTTTTTCAGCCTGTATTTCTTTAGGAAGTTTAAACTGATATAAACGGAATAGTTTTGTGCAAAAAGTATGCAATTAAGCAACTGGAATGATGTTGTGTTAATTAATAGACCCGATTTAAAAAGAAAAAAAAAACAAAACGATTTTCAATGTTTTCAATTCGGGCATTTCCACCAAACAAATTTTACCCAATTTTGGTGAATGAAATTAAATTTTCCCACCAAAATGAAATTGGATAATTAATATATTAGCCTAGAAACGTTTATGGTAAAAACAATGTTTTTTTATTCAGTGGGTTTACGTGAGTTCACTCAGGGCTGGGCAAATTGAAATTATAATCGTAGAAATAAAGTAATGATATATTTTTTCTTTGTTTGAAGATCGCAATTTCGTAGAAGTAAGCCTTAATAAACTTCCAACTGAAATAAGTCGTATTCAAATCTTAGCATACGTATATTTAATACGATGTGAAACCACTTCAGAAAGTCTTATTAAAAACAGAATAAGGCTACAAAATAAATACTTTTAATTTAAATCGTAAAGCATGTAAAATGAGCTTCATAGAACATCACCAGATGTTTGTCTGCTTGAAAGATTTCTATATTAATTCTCACTTGGAATTTTTAGATTTTTAGAATTCTAAGATTTTTCGTGTATTTTAACAAAACATAATTTAAGGGTATTCTACTATTTATAAACTGTTTCGTATTAAATATTTACATATATATTATATTTTTTTGTTCTGATTAGACAACGCATTTCAATGGTGAGGCTATTGTAATTTTTTATGGCTTAATAAAAATAATCATTTTGAATTTGAGTTGTATTAAAATTAGGTGTAATAAATTGATTTCCATTTCTTATAAGTTTTTAATATTCCCAATTTTCTTTAAGATTTTTCTCTTCACACATTTTTATGACTGACCCTTAAATATATCTTCAAAGTTTGGCATTGGAAAAAGTGAGAAAAGTAATTTCGTTGAGAAGGTGGAATTTTTTTAAGTATTACTTTCTTTATAATTATTTGTGAAACTTTTACAGAATTTAGATGATTTTTTATTACATTTTTGATTATTTTCACATTTTAAATATTTTTTAGCATAACGAATGTATATTTCCTATGTGATGTGTCTATTCCGTTTTAAATTTTGATGAATGATCAAAATGAGTATTTAATTTCGGAAGAAGAGTTGATTATAGTACACTTATCAGTTTGTTTACACTTTTCTTTGTCACATTTGTTACCATGGATGATATTAACGTTGTATTGAAATATTTTATACAAGAAAAAAAAGACGCATGTTGTTTTTTGCATTTAGTGTGAGTAGATTTTTATTAAATCATATTTTAAAAACATTTATATCCTTATTTTCAATTTTTTTAACCAATAATACAACAACATCTGCATGAGAGATCATTTCAACATTTTTTTTTTTCGAAAAATGTCATTTACACCGTTATTATTTCTAAAAATTGACCGTCCGTTGCGGGATTCCAAATTTACTTGTAAGTTTAAACTTAATGTTTATTTTAATTATACCATTTGAGGTCTATTTGTTAAGTAGATTTCCATTCATTTAAGTTCTATGTGGTCAATTCCATTTTTTTTAAATTTTAATAAAAGTTTTTTTATGTGAATTGTTGTCAAAGGCTTTGTTTATATCAAATTTGACTTGTCCAGATCACTGTGTATATTAAAAGAAATTTTAGCAATGGCTTCTACTAAAATAAAGTACTTTTTCCCTCTGTGAATCCGAATTGATTTTATTTATGGTTGAGTTTTTTTTTTTTAAATAATTTTTTTTTGATACATTAGATGAAATATGTAGAGTGAAATACGCCTATAATTCGTAATGTCCTCCGGGCTACCAGATTTAAATATAGGAGTTATTATGGTTTTTTTTTTGTACGTCTTTGGAAAACCTCCAGTCTTAAAGCCATTATTTATTATATGTGAGATTAGTCATTTTGAGTGTTTTCACGGAAAGACCGTCAAAACCCGAAGCAGCACCACCGAGATATATGTTTATATTACGTGTGCCACATAACTATAAAAATATAACAGTTTGGAATAGAAAGGGGTTTCATCACATCCCATGGTCGAGTTTTTAATCACGTTGGTATTTTTTTTTTAAATGGTGCATTATTGTTTATTTTTTACCATTTACATCCTGCTGATCTTCTTTTATAGTTTTCCAGCAGGCATTGATTACATTAAAACAAAATATTTGATACATTTTTTTTTAATATTTACAAACGGCATTTATTATAATATAATGATAACAAATTAATAGGTAGGTACCTATGGATTCAATTTTATGATACAACAAACCGTATAATTCATATTTCTCAACGATTTAAGACTTCTAACGCACCTGACTTCACAAAGCTCATAACGTTACGACTACCAAATCGTAACAAGAAACCTCCAGGGGTATTATATGTTAATTCGTCGAAAACCAATTATTTAATTCATTCTCCGGTCCGAAGGTTACATAGTAGCGATAGGTCAAGAATCATTTTCGGGAGTCACGGTACCAGCTCAACATTTTCGTATGACTCAAAAGTACGACTGAATTAAACGACGGCTCATTTAAGAGCTGGCCCATATTAAGAGCTGACTCTCAGTTCGTGAGCTCGTACCCCAGTACATACGACTCCCGGGTCCAATGGCTCCCTGCTCCCTGCTCCCAGCGTATAGGTAAATACAAAACATCCAGATACCAGACCGTCAGACGCCATTCATGTATTGTACAGTGCCTACAAGTGTAAATGAAGTAATTATTCTCATCTCTGTACACGAATATGAAAACACATACTTTAAAATGCATCATGGCGCCAGATACTTGTTGCATGTCCCACGATCGTGGGCATAATTTAGCCTTGTAGAAATTAGACACGTATACGTCAATTTTATATAAACAAATTAGAACAAAGGACCTTATTTAAATATGCGTCATCATAGAAAAGCGTAAGGATACTATCGAACATATAAGATATGTAAATAACTAAAGAATCTTTCATAAGTGGTTCCAAGGTTTGTCAAAAAGAGTCAACGTTATATTGAACCGTGGTATGATTTACCAGGAGTCGTATGCTCACGGCTCATCAAATCGCTCCGGCACAAATGAACGGCTCTTTCATGAACGACTCATCGCTGTTATATAGGCTCGGAAACGAATTAGTTCTGTTGATATTCCATATTTAAATATAAACTAAATTTGTTTATCATTTTGTATCACTGATAAAATATGAACCATTTTGTGGGTTATGTTTCTGTAGGAATATATTCTATTATAAAATCGTGTTTAATTTATTTTCATCTTCCTTTTACAAACTACTGAAATAATGACTAATTCTCTGCAACTCTCTTTTGATGTTAATTATAACCATTTATTTTACTTTTTTTTGCTATTTTTGCGATTTCCGCTGCTGTATCTATAAATATATTTTTTATATTTTCACCTTTAATATTTAATATTTTTAATATTTTTTTATTTTAATATTTTCACTCTTTCTCTAATTTTAAATACACTTATATAATTATTTATGTAAAAGCTCTTTGGACGTAAATAAATAAATAATTAAGTGTTTGAAAAAGGTAGAATAAAACGAAATTAACGCCTTTTGTTAAGAGTTTATAAACATTTAAACAAAATTCTCCCTTTTCTGAAACGTGACATCAGTTTCGAGCCATTCAACACTTAAGGTAGGTGATTGTTATTATTAGTTATTGGTGTGTTTGCAAAGTGATACGCATTTTATTCGTATTATTGACATCTAATTAGCCAATTCGCACCTACAAATTCATAGAGCCGACTCGGCATGTAAAATTTGGCATTTGGAGCATAAACGGGTACGTGGTTCGGGGCATGATCAAGTACAGCTTTTGGGGCATAACCGGGTACCTGGTTATGTACCAAAATGAACTTAAGGTGATTTTCCCACGAAAACGGTGTTATAGACGTCATCCAATTATTATGAATGTATATTCTATATGTATCAAATAGAAAGAAGAAAATATATTAACTCTTCACTTATTTAATACAGCTTCAATCCAATGGTTTTAATTTGTTTCAAAGACAGGTTCAAATAGTCATCTACTCCACAAAACTCATCACCATGGGATAGGAGTATATTTATGTTAGAGAACATTTGATAGTTTGTTCTTGTTACCGCACTGTGATATAGGACTTTCCGTCTAGTGGTTCTAGTAGGTATGTGAAAATGTATCAGGACACTCGACTCTCAAGAATGGCGTCTATGATTTTATTTTTAAATTTACGTCAAATAAACTCTTCTCCTAGACAAAATTATAAGTCTTGTTTCAATTAGTAAAAATGTAAAAATTTTGAACTATGGGGGTATTCTCATTTTATAGTTAAAAAATATATTTTGCACTCTTTCCAAAGACAGAGAATGACTACTATAATACGATGCTCCGCGCAAATGTACAGAATGATATTTTGATGGTGAGTAAATTTTTGATTTTCTAGTTTCATCTTATTTTAACATCTTCATTAAGTTACTAGTAAAATTATTAATTTGGCATACAATTAAAATTCAACAAATAAAAACCCAAAAATACAAAATTTCGAAGAATTTTATAGTGGAACATTTACTAATATTAAGAGAGAGTTTATTTAGAGTACACAACTCATAAAACTTATTTAAATTATGTTATAATACAAAGCAGTCATTGATGCTCCTAATTTCCTTGTAAATCTTGCCATTGTCGGCAAACGCTAATACAGATATATCATTAAATATTTTAATTGTTATTTATAAATAACAGAAACAAGATAAGATCTAATAGGCACTCCATTGTAAAAGTAAATACAAAACAGCTACTTGGAAAATGAATCGATTCCACCGCGTTTAATTACCTACGTTTCCTTTTTTTTTAAATTTCCAAATCGTACCATTTATACTTCAGAAAGGGGTAAAATGTTATGGTACAGGATAATAATTGATATCGCTTAAAGCCCGGGTTATTCAAAAACCATCCCTTCCTGTTCCAGCAAGCATTCAAGTCATCATTGATAGATTGCGGTCAGCTTCCGTTACCAGCCCCTTTCATATTTTGATCACTTTGTCCGAGGGTTGTAAAATTAATAAATTATAACCTTAAAACATCATTATTCTTATACGAAACAAAGGATCATCCGTTTGTATAGGTACGGGATGTAACAGGATGTACTCGACAAACTTAAAAGAGGAGAAGAATTATTTATTAATTCTAAATAATGATGACTTTTTCTGACCGTCCTGCGTATGTTTCAGATAATATTAAAAATATGAAACTAATTTTTATGATTGGGGAAAAATAATTGCAATCCGTTCCCGGTGCGTTTTTTTAAATAAAATTAACCGAATTTTCGTAATCCGCGTTTAAAAAAACATTAAAGTTAGTGTTTATGAAAAAATGATACTACACCCTCTTATCTTTTAAAAATATCTTGTTCTCATTTTAAAGAAAACACCTTAAGATATTTTTGAGGATTTTATTTTTTACAGTTACTCCACACAGGAAATAATTTCCCTCAAGGCATATATCACCTTTTGGAATGCTGTGTGGAGGGTCTTTTAGAGGATAGAAAGGAGTGAACTTGGGTCTTGAAGGGACCCATGTTATAGGATGGAGAAAAACAGAGGAAAATATGATATTTCAGAATTGATTTTGAAAAATGCTAAGCATAAGTAAATTTAAAAAAAAATACATATGAAATATTTTTCTCGTTAAAACCATTATGTTTATCGCATTACGTAATAATATATTCATTATTTTCGAGTAATAGAAAATCCCTTTCATCTTTCTGAGCCTTAACTATCGATTCATGAGCTCATTTGGAGTAAAAGATTTAAATTACATTATTGTCTCCAGTGAATTAAAAAAAAAAATTACAAAAAAAAACTAATTTCTTTTACATTTCGCCACTGACAAAATCCTAATACCATCGTTCTAGTACCACTTACTATAGTATGCACCGTTCCTTATTTTCCTTCCAATTCTGTGAGTATGGAACGGTTCATATAAAGTACTACAAGGATACTGGCGTTAGTTTATCTTCAGTGGCAATAGGTGAACGAAATAAATATTCTGTGCTTTTAATAGAAAAAAAAATTCACCGGTTACCAAAACCTGATCTAAAATTTTTACTCCAAATAAACTCGGAGTTGCTGGTTAAAGTCTGTCGGGTAGGTCTTGACATGTTCTGTATAAAACTCTTTGGAATTCGGAAGGGTTATAAATATGGCGCCCTTGAGGTGATTTTTTCACAAAAACGGCGCTATACAAATCACCCAATTATTATTATTTTACATAATATAAATTAAGAGCAAACACTTGAATGAGACATATGTGATCATTACAGGGTTTGGAGATTTCTTAAGAAGGCCGTACTTACATGACACGTTGCTAAGATTCTGCGTTTCCATGGCAATAAAGTATCTCATTATTAACAGGTTCACTTACATATTATTCGAAGGTTTAACATTGGAATTTCAACTTAATGACAGTAGCTTAGATACTTGAAAGAACGATAGCTTCTAAGGGTTCGAAACTGGGTTGCATGATATTGAAAACACTTTGTTAACTTCCTTACATTCTGCTTCATTTAGTTAAAATGTAAAAAAATAAATGATTTTTAGTTTCAACCCGCTAATTGCATTGTGTTCATGATATTATGTTGCCTTCACAAATCAAAACGAGTTACACAACTTCCTTTGCAATTGTCTTCCCCGAATGTTGTGATGATGAATCACGTGACTTCTTCACCGAAACGCGGCGCTACTATCGCCTCTTCTAACATCTCAAATCGCTAGTCATGTTGCAATGTTATATGATCTTTAATATTTATTTATTTATCTACCTTATTAATATTTAATAAAAAAAAATTTCATGTATTATTGTTTTCTTATTGAAATTTACGGATTATTATTAAATTGTGTTGCCGCTCATCTCAACACAGGATTGTCCTAGTGAGATGGGTGGCTAATGTTTTTGTTTTCATAATTAAATTTAAGAATAAATAAATAAATAAAATAAATGTTTTTGGTTTGTTTCGTGTATTTTTCGACAAGTAAGACATTTCACTCGCTACTTCCTTCACAGTTCCAGGAACTCCGTATGACTATCTAGTGGAAATTACAAGTGGCAATCGGTCACCGTGGCAATGTAGCAGCGATGAAATCGCTCCGTGTCACCGAGCCTTGAGGAATGGTAGCTGGATAAGACAGAACGGTGACAAAACAGAACACAATAAAAAATAGAAAAAAAATAATTATGTTAATTTGGGTTAGGTTAGTTTTTATTGGGTTGTTAGATTAGAGTAGAGTAGGTTAGGTTTTTTGTTGTTGTCCACTTTTCTAAACATTTCTTCAGTGTTCCGTTGTGGAACTCTTAGAAACCCGCAAGGAATGGCGCCTAATACCTACAAATATATCGCGGTACGGATTATAATGTTAAAAGCTTTAAGATTGTTTCATGGCCGGGAGATTTGTCAATTTTAGGACCCCTCATGCTAATAATAGGCACGTTTCCACTACAGCCAATGAGTTAATTTATTTTTGTACAAAAGTTGACACAGGAAACCCAGAGGAAAAATCAATTCCCCTATGCCTTATTTTGTCATCTCTGGGGATGAAGGAATTTGATTTACTGTTTTTTTTTTAAATTAATGTTTGGTAAAATTAAGCACACAATATCAGAATACATATCTAAAAAAGGTTTGTGATATTTTTCCGTATAATGCTACCACGATTTTTTAAAGAGTCCCAAATGCTTCTAACTGTTCGGATTTAGTGGGATAATAGCATCCCTAATTTATTGGGGTATGTTGTGAAGCTGAGGGGAGTAGGGAAGTGAAGGAAATGTGAAAGAGGAAGGTTGTGATTTACCCGACTGCTAAATCCATTTCAAGTAAAGCTTAGGTTCAGAATGGTGGGCTTCCACTAGGGGGATACTGAGAGAATCAACCACTCTCGATGGATCGGATTATATTTCAAATTATAAGATAAACTATCAGTAAATTTTCTCACGCAATATCAGATACATTTTCTATAATAAAAAAGTACGTATTTTTAGCATGTCTCTAATGTAATTTTTCTTATAAGGGAAACCTCTTCCATGAAAGAAGCGTGTCTAATAATAATCTGAGAGCTTAAGACATACAGAGTATCTCAAAATAAAGCACTTAAATACTTCAAAGTTCTTGTGTTCTGAGTGGGAGGGCTGTTTAACTTCAGTCAAGTAGTAGGTAACTAATAGCGTAAATCTATGTTTCTCAACCGAATTTGTGCCATGCCCCACTTCAAAACTTTAAAATTTTCCTTACCCCCCCTCCTCCCCTCCTAAAAAACAAATGATTTTTTACCAATGGGAAAAGCACTGCAGACTAAAAAATGTCTTGGTTCAGAGTCAAAAAACACATTTAAAGCGAAAATTGCTCGTTTGCAAGGTGGAACTAAAAACTATTTTTTTTAATTACTCCGAATGATAGTTAATAACATTAGCCTACAAATACATGAATTAAGTATAACCTTAACACGCGTCTTATTGACATACCAAACGATTTTTACAAATATTAATATTATACTGATTTGCGCATTGCCTATAAAAAATATTAAAATTTCCCCTGGTGGGACTTGAGCCCCCAGGTTGGGAAACACTTACGTGTATCAAACGTACCACCCCTAGATATTCAGAAAATTTAATGAAATTAGTAAGATGTTGATGTTAACACAGTTCCTTGAACACAGGATTGTGTAACCATAAACAAGAAAGTAAATTTGACAACTTGTGCGTCATCGGCATTTATCGGCAGAATGAAAAATATTTACACATGTTTGTCTATTTTTAAAGAAAGACAAATAATCCTGTTACGAATAAGGTGATAATATTTGAAAATCATCATAGTAAACAGAATATGTTGCTGGTGTCGTGATGGAGTACTTAGCCAGCCGAGGAATTGAACTTACGATGGCTTGGTCGGACACAGATGCAATGTCAGCTCAGCAACTGACTGATATGAATGTAGGTATATATTTTTTTTAATTAATTATAAAATATTCTTTGTTTACACCACTTTATAAATATCTACATGTTTCGACAGCGATGCTGTCATCATCAGGAATATGGCATCCCTCTCGAAACATGTAGATATTTATGTATATTTATAAAGTGGTGTAAACAAAGCATTTTTTTATATTAATTAATTAATAATGAATGATAAAAAGTGAATACCAATCGTTTGAAGAAACTTCTGTTCTGTTCACTCTGTTTTGGCTTACACTCCTTGCTTCATTCACATTCCTACATTGTCCCATATATAGTTTTATATTATTCTTACTCTTGTCGTGACTTCTGAGTCTTCATTTTATTTACTTAATCGTGCCATGTCTTCTTCGACAGTCCCTGACGTTTCTTTGATTTGTGAAAATAGTGTATCTAAAGACCTTTTGGTCGGTATTTTATTGAAGGGGGTTTCTTGTAATATTTTATGAATATTTTTTGCGCATGTTGTCATTCTGTTGAGGTATGCAGGAAAACACATTTATTCACTGTAATTGTAGTACGTGCTACGGTACTAGTAACATTATTGAAATTATGATTAAATTATTGAGGTCTTACACTTTATTGCAATATTAGTAATCTATATATATAAATCAATGTAAGTTTGTTTGTTTGTCTTCGATGTTCTAGAAAATTACTCTACGGGTTTCGCTAAAAATAGCACAGTTTATTTTTATTAGTGCCGGGAAGGTTTTGAAAGTAGTTTTAATGAAATCCAATATGTAAAACTGTTTCTATAACGTTTTAAAATTAGTATGAAAAACATTGAACCCGCCATGTTTTATTTAGGCCATAAATATAACACTCTGGCTAGCCACATATTGCATATTAAAAAGAAGAACGTTTTTTTTTGTGTAGAATATTTTCAAAATGAAAAACACAAGTACATATTTAAGAACTATATGATTTGGATACTTTTTGTAAAAATAAACGTTTATGGTAAAATGAAATAAAATATTCAAATGCATGTTTCTTTATTTGGAGATAGTTACAGTCGCTATCAAATCAATTGTGGCACCCTAATGACAAGCAAGAATACACAACTTCATAACTGTATTCCAAAAAAAAAATCCCCAGCAAGGCCGGGTACACATCAGCTGGTAGAAAATAAAACCAATAATTCTCACTGAAAATATGAAACGGAAGAATACACAGAAAATATAAAGATACGGTCCCGACTGATTCAGACTCGAATTCAGAACCCTTAGTTTACTTGAAATCCAGATAGTATCTCGGATACACCTATCTGATTTTCATTTATATGGGACATACATTGACTTTTCCTCAAACTAACTAACTAACTAACCATCACGCCGTTTATCCGCAGGGGTAGGCAGAGAGGACGGACCGCCATACAACTCGATCTTGGGATACACTTCTTGCTTCATTCACATTCATACAACGCCTTATACATTCTCTTCTGTTATTCCGACTTCTGACATGGCCCGACTCAAGTATTTGGTTCACTTGATCGTGCCATGTCTTCCCCGGGCATCCCCGGCTTCTTCTTCCATTCGCATTCGCGTCATACTTTCTTCTTACACTCCTTTCTTCGTTCATTCGCTCTACATGTCCAAACCATCTAAGCGTCCCTTTCATAATCTTACTCATTACTCTTACATCAGCCTTGCATTCTTTACGAATCTCAGTATTTTTCACACGATCATACATGGTTTTACCACACATTCGTCTCAGAGATCTCATTTCTACAGCATTCGGTTTACTTTCATCCTTCCTCTGCCAATTCCACGCCTCACTGCCATACATCAGGGTTGGTATCATCACTCCATTGTGGACTGCTAGCTTCGCTTCTTTGGATAATTTTTGTTTGCGCCAACCGTGTTCAGTCCTCCATTAATGGAGTTTCCTGCATTCACCATTTTTTTCCGCCAGACTTTTCTACAAATCTAGAAAAACATTCAATTTCAATAATACAGGAATTAATTGAGGATAATGTTTGTAAGTCTTAAATTAAAAAATATGGTGTCACTAAAAATAACTTAAAATAAACAGGTCTCATTAGCTCAGTTGTAAAGTGTTGTCCCTGTAATACAGAGGTTCTGAGTTCGATTCCCAGATGTGACTGATGTCTTTTTATTTTTCTGTTTCATGTTTCGTTTGAGATTTTTTAATATTATCTTATTTTATGATTAAATATTACAAATGGGAAATATATATGCTTCAACGGATTATTTCAATAAATTGAAAAAACATTATTATTAACCATAGAACATTTCAACGGTGAATAAACATGGGATTTCTATATAATATGTCATAACGTGTTCAAAATCAACAAAAATCAAGAGTGGATAAATTTACACACGTATGAATTTAATTTTTTTTTTAATTGTTAAAAAAATATTTTTTAATAAGGTTAGATTAGGTTACCGGGCCAGATTTTTTTCTTCATATTTTTAATAAATTTATATCATTTTTAAAAAGTCTGCCGATTCATACGTGTGTTGAATTATCATGGAACCAAAACATGCATTTATATTGGCTGCCTTCCTATATCGTGAAGTCTTTATATGTATTTTAGAGGTTTTAACAGAACACTGTTCAGGTGAAAAACTATTCATAACCCTGACAATCGGTATATTAAAAACTGAAATTTGCGATACGTTAAAAACATTTTTTTTCCAACCTTTTTCCAAACGTATCCTATTTGAAAGTTCCTGTCATGAATTTCGTTACTGAAATAAATAAATAAAATGAAAATTATGCCTCGGTTTGATCCATTTAAAATACGTTATTTACGCATAAAATTATAATATTACGGATATCATAAATCTGTCATAAAAGTCGTCAATACAAACATTGTTGAATACATAATACCTAGATCAGTTGCTTACAGCTGTAATTAAGCAAAGATTTTTATATAATAGGACATTTTATGTACCTACATATGCAATTACTTTTGCATAAAAACTTTATTTGAAATACGAGATAAATGATTTTTTTATAATGCTTCGAAAATAATGTAATAATATTGACATATTCTATGATCATACCGGTCAGTGAGTGGGTTGGCATCAGTCCCACCCGTGAGTGTCAATTCCTCGGCTGGCTAAGCAACATCATCTGCTTACTGTGATGGTAGTAGGAATTTTTCAAATATTGTAATCCGGGAAAGCTTGTCTTGTCCAAAGGTTTCAACAAGTATACTCGTACAATGAAGACAATGTTTGTTAATGTGATAATTTGTTTATTTACTTTATTTTGTTGTGCGATCAGTTTTTCTAGATTATCAAAAACATACGTTTTAGAGCGGGTTATTCTACGGCAAAAACAATGCTGGGTAAAGTTGGTACTCTAATTTCGGATGTGCATTAATTCTATTGGACATGTTCTCCATATTTCGAAATTGTGGAAATATTATTTTCGCTATGAGGCAATGTCTATCAACATGTTTGCGCGGATCGTGGCTCTTCACCTTTCGGTGTAAGTATCTTGTGAACTTTAACATCTTTATTGATATTAAATACAAACATTAAAATAAGGATTACAGATGACGTATGAAAGCAAAATAAAGCGATATTTTTTAATCGGTATGTTAATCTCGGTTGATCTACTCACAGTAGGAATCCTAGAAGATTGTAGACATTGCTGCAAATGGAATATAAATATATTAATTGTTTAATTCGTAGAATTCCATTTTTTTATATGAACCGCACAAGAGTCTCAACTGATCCCCACCGTCTGGAGCCAATGATACTATGCATCCCCAATTTGGGAATGTTGTGAGGCTGAAGGTATTGGGGAGGGGAAGGATAAGGGGAAGAGGAAGGTGGGGAAATACTTGGCTATTTATTATTTTTAAATGAATTAATTGTGAAGCAACACAAATTAATAAAATAAAATTTATTTGCTCACGCCGGGATTTGAACCCGCGATCTTCGGATTCGTAGTCGAGAGCCTTACCCCTCAACCATGGAAGCCGTTAAAAAAATTAATTTCTTTTTTAAATTTTATGTATATCAAATTTAATAATGTTATTATTAAGTTCTGCAAGTATTTTTAGTTTTTATTATATATTATTGCCATTTTCAAACTGTGGCCTTAATGTCCTTAAACGCCGAAACAGCTGTCACAATAATAAAAACTAAAAATACTTATTATATATCTAACAATAACATTATCAAATTTAATTTACATTAAATTTAAAAAAAAGGAATGTAAATGTGTTATGAACACATTTTAAGGACCACTATGATTGCCAAGTTCTTTACTGCAGTGTCTATTTCCAGATCTATGCCATTACTTCTAAAGCGAAAAAATATGGAGTTTTACTTGTGATTGCTCACCGATTTTTCGATGACAAAAATGTTTGAAAATTTTTCAAATAACGATTTTATTTATTTTTTAAATATATAAAATCACAGAAATCACTGACTGAAATCATTCGCATACATTGCCTACACTAGCTATAATTAATTGCCTGAAGAATTGAGATATGTGCGCGCTTCGGACAAATCTCGAAATGATGTTCTGATATCTTATTTTTTAAATGCTATTTGTAAAAGCATGTATGTCATTTTATATTGATTCAAAAATAGTTGTGAGATCTCAAAAGTCAGAATAACAGAAGAGAATGTTTGAGACGATGTATGAATATGAATGAAGCTAGAAGTGTATGCCGAGATCGAGTTGTTTGGCGGTCCGTCCTCTCTGAAAGGGGAATTTAAAAAAATATATTCCCCGTGAATTCAAATTAGTGGTAAGTCGTTGCAAGAACTATGCACACGAACCTTTTAATTACTTTACTGATGAATTAAAAGTACTTTGGTATTAGTTTTCTACTGTGGTCACCTGACTAAGGTTACTCGGAAGCTATTGTGAAGTAAATAAAAGTGTTCCGCATATTCTGTCCTGAAAATAGGCATGAATATTTAGTAAGAGCAAAATGGTAAGATGTGATGGTTAGTTAAAATGCTATTATTCTGGAAAAAGGGTGCTGAAAAGATCATTCCAAGGTACAGAGTCGATCGAGCCGGGAAATTAAATTAGATTATAATTCTTATCTCTTCGAGAAAAAAAATCATTATTCTGTCACGTAGGAAGAAACGTGTAATCTGTTTTGGCGATTTATGAGTTTAATATTTTTTCAATAAAATACTATTTATTTATTTATACTGGTTTTTTTACAGATATAATGATCCTTAAAATATTTTATGAGAATAAATACCTTTTTTTAAAATTTTATTAAAAGAAAAAATCCCGGGTTACAAATAATCCCAGAATGTTGTAAATCCACCAACTCCCATTAATGGAGGTCTTCACCAGCAGAGGATCTAACCCGTGACACACGGGTGGGAACCCAACGATTTGAGTCACTACGCTTCAAACCAGTTGGTCGTGTTTCTATGTTCTTAAGTTCTTGTTCTTAAGTTCTTCTCCAAGACTTTTTTTAATGTCATCTGGAAGCATATTTACAAAACCTATACCGTTTTAATTACGGCGAGGAGTGAAATAGAGTAGCTTTATTATTTCGATTAGCTAGAATTTATTAATGAGATTGAATGACAGATTATGATAGTCTAGTCTAAATTATTTATTTACTGTTTTGAACATACTCGTATACGAATTATTAACATTTATTGGATACTGTATTTGTATGTATTAGTTTATTTTATTTATTTGGAGACGTAATTTTATATTCATATAGTTTTCTTATCTTCAACAGTTTATCTTCCTCATAAATTTTGTTTATGGATGTTCTAGAATTTAAAGTAAATAGTTTTTTGATCACCTTGTTTCGTTTAATTACGTGTATTATTATTACCATCTATGTAAATTTCGTATGCTTTTCCCCAGATTTCAATTAAGTAGTTTAGATGTAATTGTAGTAGGCTATAATATAACACTTTTTTAATTATTTGATAACAGATATAATAAACTGCTCAAGACGCCTTTAAGGGAGTGATTTTATATATTTATTTGTATGTGTTGTTTCAATGCTAAATGTTTGTCAATGAAGAGCCCAAGATATTTCTCGTTTGTAAGGATATCCAAGTTGATCTTGTTTGTGTTTAAGAGTACCAAAGGAGTAATTTTTTTGCGGGTTGGGCTTAAAATCATGTATCTTGTTTTGATTTCGTCAAGCCAAGTTTTATCATTTTTTCGAAGAAATAGTTTCAAGTCGCGCAATGAGCCAAATAACGAATGTTTTGAATTGTACTATTTTTTTCATGTACAGACTTTATTTTGTTTTTTTTTCTGCCCAGATGGTATGGTGAAAATCTTTTTGTAAAAAAGTTAATTTTGGGGAATTATTTGGATAAGGTATTTTGAGTTTGCTTTCATGTAATTTAGTCCTCAGGGTCAATATTGTATATACAAATTAAATTATCATATTTTCTACTAATATATGCCCCTGTCGTTTAATTAAATATTGTATTTAATCTAAAAGGATTCGGAAACACTTTAAATTCTTTGGCTTGCTATTCTAACATTTTTTGAATCTTCTTGGTCAAAAGAATCGTTCCTTTGTTCTTTTATTATATATATTTTTAGTAGCTCATTTTTGTAAAATGCTCTTGCGATTTTTTCCAATAGCTGATTATTGAATGTTTATATCTTTTCTGGCCGTTGAACTAATTCCGTTTTTCCATTTACTATCTGTATCGAATTTTTAGTTAGCTAATTTTATCTTTCTATTAGAAAGTTGACACCACCTCTACTCTTAGGTTGACACATTTAAAATTTTATTCATATTTGAAATTTCTTTTAAATCGTTTGGCGAAAAACATACGAACAATTATTTTCATGGCACGGGTCTCCTTCCTGTTCTTGTATTTTTCTCTGTTGTAGGTTATGGTCTTTTATATTATTAAAATTATCATTGATTATTTCGTGATCATCGTTTCATATCTGCTAGTCTTTCTTGTGTCCTTTTTATTTTATTATATATATATTATACACTACAGACAGAACGTTAATATAAAAATTATAAAAACATAACAATAAATACATGGCGTCCAATAACAGTGTAGAACAATATTTAAAAAGGAAAAATAAAGTATAAGTCAAGTTCACACAACAGTGATTCAGATTTTTGAAAGCGGGAAGTGAATAGAGGGGTAAAAAAACTTAAGAAGAAATATGAAAAGTTCTGGTAGCTATTGCTAAATTTATCAATTCTCTTGCCACTACAGTGAATGTTACACATTCTAAAAAGAGGTTGGGAGAAGGTTAAATTGATTCTTTGGAATTAAAAAAAAAAGTTTCGGGGTTTCCTAGTAGACAACTAGTAGTGCGCCAGCCGCAACACGCAGGGTGGATGTCTCCGTACGCAATACGAGCATAGGCAGCATTGTTGCAGGGTGTGTGGGTAATGTGTAAGAGTGATATGTCTATCACCAAAAAAATGCGGTGCTCTAAACTACTTTAAATGCCAAAAATGAAGGACCAACGATCTATTATAGACCTCCCGGTCAAGGAGACAAAGGTGGACAGAGTCATATGTCGACCCCAAACTAACATTATCAACATTGTCACACAACATTGAAGGCATATCACGATCGAAATTGGAATATTTACACGAGTGCTAATTGCTAACAATATTGACATCCTGCTACTCCAAGAGACGCATGTAACAGAAGTAACTTCTCTCCGACTACAGATCCCCGGCTCCTTGTCCCTACGCAAGTTCATCCAATACACGGTATGACCACATATGTCAAACATGAATTGACTGACATAACCCATAAAACGTTCCGTCCTATGCCCCATGGGAATTCGAGTTGGAGAAATAAATATCATAAATGTATACTGCACCGCCCAATCAGCTATGGGGTCAAACTCCGGCGCTGCCCGGGAACACCCAGCAGGAAAATCATTAAGTGTTCTTAATGATTTTCCAGAAAGTCAACATAGATTTGTGTAGATGACAATTGGTTAAAAAATACCAGTTATCCCCAGTATCCCGAAAGCAAAATTCAGTAAAATTCATTTCACTTCAAATCTTTAATCCTTTCAAAATAAATTATATTTTAAGGCATTTTAAAGTAATTATTAAATAATACAGAATGTAGAACATCCAAAATAATTACTTATACAGAATAAGAAAAAATAAAAGAAAGAAGGTAGACATATATGATCTTAGTAAATTGCGTACAATACGATCTGGTATTATACAAATAGCAACAAAGTTTTCTGTTTAAACACAGCGTCATTAATTAGTGCAATGAAGATGGAACCTAAGACTCGCTTATTGGAAAGCCTTTTCTGAATATGTGGACAAAGCGATCCTAAATACTTCACGAAAATCAGAGTTTTTCCATCGATTTAAAATACTTATTTTCAAATCAGCCATCAAAAATATACCAAAAGGCTATCGAAAAATTTTCACTCCGACATGGAGTGCTGAAAGCGAAACCCTGTTAAGAGGAACGGTTACGCGCCTTGTTTCATTCAAAACTTAATTTAAGACTTGAGGCCAAAATACTCACCCAAAGTTAATGATCTTTTTGTTCATCAAAAGGTATATAGTAAATATCTAGTACGAATTAAGAAGTAATTTATTTATTTTTGTTTTAAATTATGAAATATAGGCCATTAAAGGAATTGATTTTCGCCATTTTAGAGGCACTTTTAACAATTATTTGGGGGCTAACGGTGATGTAAAAAAAAGTTTTAAGTTTTTTCTTTTAGTTTTAAAATAAGTATTATGGTGGACGTTAAAATAAATTAAAAACGACAAATTTACGTTGGAACACAAATTTGCCGCATATAATTTAAAATGTCGACCCAAAAAAATGTATTTTTTTTAATGTTATGTTTTTGTATTTTTATTTATGATAATTAAAAATAAAAAGAAATCCAAGACAATATTGTTGTGTTTAAGTCACTAAACCATATGTCCCGGACACTACAATTTTTACATGGGACCTACAAATATATTTCCTGTTAAATTCCGAGTGCTCGAAGATTCATAATAGAATCAAGTACCACATAATCATTTTTATACTTGAAAGCTATTTGGTTACGATGACCAACATTTTTAAGATGTTCTAACATTTTGTAGCAATATACAATCATTTGGGGATTTAATCAGGTGAAAACTTTTAAATCATCTGCGTATACTTGTAGGAGATAACTACATCTTAGGCAGTTGAGAATGTCATTAATAAATATTAGGAATAAGAGTGGGCCAAGACCAGATCCTTCGGTAACGCTGGAAGTGACCACAGTGGGAGTTGACAAAGCCATTTAATAAAACCAGTTGACTCTGGTAAGGGATGTGGGGTTCTGGCCACTCTAGTAATTCTTCATATATTCCTAGTAATTTAAGTGTAGTAGGAAGCGGTGTCAAAGGCTTTACGGAAATCTATATATATTGAGTAAACCTGTACTCGGGACTCAAGTTAATAATATGTTTTATTAGTATCTATATTCAAGAAGGATATGTATATCTTTTTTTCTCGTGGATTTCAGAAAAGTAGAATATTTTACTAGAACCTTTTTCCTTGGCTACGTTCGTAGCCTGCCCATTCCCATTTAAACCAATCATTCAAATTTCCATAGCACGTGAAGGTTTTTAAGTGATTTGAATATTTTATGAGCTACTAGATTTACTCCTACCACACTACAATGGCACACTGGATGATATTCATTTAGAAATTGAAGATTACAATGGTTAAAAATTTAACGGTTACAAAATTCGACATGTTAAAGATGTAACTTAACGTATTCCCACAAAAGGTTTTCAATTTCCTATTTTTCTACAAATGTTTTACTTTTGTAATAAGACATTATACTAAGGCCAGGTGGGCACGAGCAACTTTTGTCACGACACTAAATGCATTACTGTTTTGAAATCTACAGTGTATGGAGGCGATGCCCCAATAAGGTGACTTTTTTCGCATTTATATGAATTTTTAAACAATGATGAAACTGTTGCCTTGACAAAAGCCGCTCGTGTGCGCCTGGCCTAAGTATTTTGCACTAGTACAAGACAGTAAGTCCAAATAGTTAGGAAATCAACATTAAAATATAATTTTTTCATGAACTAAGAATGTTTGAAGAAAAATGAAGGTTTGAACAATAATATTAATGAAATACTGCATGCAGCAGGCACATATTTAAGGTGGTCCAGTGCGATCAAGGTATTCAGTTTTTACGTATGGCTGTACATTTTATTTTTGGACTTACGATAGTCTCATATGTTTCAGAACCATTTTGTTTCATCCGGAGAAATCAGTTTGTTATTCAAATACTAAAGATAAGAATCATATTCGGATTCCATACGATTTATTTTATTCCTGGAATAAATGAAAATTCATTAAATACTGATTGCCTAGTAAAACCAAACTCCGATTTAAAAGCACAAAATATCATCAAATTAAGTTGAAAGACGCCAATAAAACTGTAGGTACAGATCTGATTTTATCCTGTAAACGATAAGAATCAAAAGCAAAAGAAAAATTTCGCACAATGCCGAAACCCAAAACCATACTTAAATTATTGTTGAAACTGTTTTGTTATTGCTATTTCCATTAAATTTGAGACATTGGAACATGGCTCCATACCTTATCATCAAAATGCTATCAAATAATACAAGTATATTTCAATTGTTTAACCAACCAAAAATTCAGTTCAATCATTTCTAGTCATAAATCCCGTTTACGAGAATTCCTAATCAATATTCCCGTCAAAATCTCCAATAAGGATAATAAAAACTACCTGTGCTCCCTGTGATTTCTCAGTACGCGCTTTTATTTGCTGGAACTTGAGTTTCATCCGTTTTTTATTTGTTTAGAAATAACTGCTTTATTGATGTTATTGGATACTTAAGCCTCTTTATATTCGACCGGAAACTAGAGGAAAGATATGTTATTACTGTTACTAAGAACGTTCATTTATTAACGTCTATAGTAGACGTGGGTATTTGTTTTTCGGAAATATTGATTAAGTTTGACGATGTTTTAAAGATAATCATGATTATGTTTATGTTTATCAAATATTTGTTCCAAATTATAGCTCCCAAACAGGCGTGGGATTCAACGAACTGTTAGAAAAGTAAACTACCATCTCACAAGCAATTTCTATCGTTAACAGTGATGGTAGGTAGTAGGAGGAGTTTAAATATTGTCATGTAATTCGAAATTTGAGAATGTTTTTTTTTATTCAGAAAATGTATTTCATCATATTTTTTTGGAAGAATGATCGCAAAAAAACCAATTTATTTATATTTAAAACTTGTATCTATTTAATTAAAAAATATTTATTAATAATGTACATTATACTTTAGTTGCTATGGTATAGAATATTGTCACACAAAAGCTTTGTTTTTGTTTGGTGAGTATTGGTGTGTAAAAATGATTGTGTTAATTCAACACATAACAGAGATGAATTCGAACAAATATATAGGTAATTGAATCGCAAAACGAAATTTATCTCAGCCTCACTGTGTTTGAGTGAAATATTCTCTTGGGGCATTGATGCACAAGCTATGGCCCCCGAGCCCATTTCTTGTGACCCGCCGGCCTATCCGTGTAGTCCACTTGGCCACATAAAATAAATCAAAATCAACAGCATTATTTTTTTGGTTTTATTAAGGGCCCACAAAAATAATTATCGTCTGCGGCGCTATTTATAGGAGCGCCATTATTGACATTTTTAATGGGTTCATTTGTATATGGGTGCACGACCAATTTTCTTTTCGGAAAATATAAAAGTTACGAAAGAGAGTTTTGATATATCTTATTTAATAGCAATCGTTTAGGTTTCCAGGTCTTATGATCAAAATATTTAAAGTATTCCTTTCTGTTTTACAAAATACCAAAAGATGTAACCTCGTCTGTCTTCAATATTTTGAAACAGTTACCTAAATTTAAATGCATTTTTTTACAAATTCTTTAAAATTTTAGATTGATAAAAGTCAACGGCATAAAATTTATTAATTTGACCCTGGAATTTTTTCCATCCGCGCAACTTTTTGGTTCGTTCTATGATCGCTTTGTTAAATAGTTATCTATTTACAAAATACAAAAAGGTTTCCAGACCAAATTTAATTTGTAAAGGCTATTATTATATCCAATATTTTAGATACATTTTTGGTTTATAATATACACACTTGCTCCGGACAGTTGTATGGTATTCACCCTGGTGACAGAAAAGTTAACCATGTCATGCTGTAGGTATCATACCCCGTGCGGCCTGCGAACATACTGAAAATTGATAAAATTGCCCACCGCTTGCAAAGGTTGTACATCACTGGCTTAGGGGTTGACGAGATTCACTGATAAAATATACCATGCGTTAATTTACATGTCTGTTTAAGATGTGTTTTAACCGTTGAAATCGACAATGACATTGATAAGTAATAATCCCACCTCACTGTACAACAGAAAGGTAGATTATCGATATAGATAGAATATAAGTACCTACAGTAGTTAAATAGGCTTACCGTTTAGTTGCTGCTTGATATAATCCTAGTAGTGTCTATAGAATGTTGTATATGAAGTTCTGAATTTTCGATTTGAATGAGGAAGAAAACGGTTTGGAAATATTTTTCACTTACTCAATGTGATGCAAGAAACATCAATATTATGGTAGAATAGAGATGAAATGTGTATTACCTGTAACAAACAAATCGGAGAAATTAGTTTGTGAAAAAAAAATCGATTTCAAACATTTCATAAATATATATATTTTGATCAATTACAATATCTCTATTTGTGTAAAACAGTTTTTTTTTAATATTTGACTATTTTTTACACTGAAATACTAAAAACTGTTTTAGCGTAAAAGTGATGAATAGTGAAACAGATATTTATATTGCTTGTATATATCTTTCACAGGGTCGTGGATATGAAATTGCAATTAGATCATTTCTTTGCTTACTTGCTAACGTAAAACAATATTCCGGAGACATTATACTCGTACTTGGAGAATTTAATATGCTCACCATAATATGGAATGCACATCATAATAATCATACTTTACACCTGATAATTTGAATACTATTATTCCCTGACTTGTTGATACAATCCATTATTCGGAATTATAGAAATACAATTCCATAAAAAATACCAATAAGCCTATTATTGACTTAGATATGTGTAATGATGATAGAAAAGTATCTCGTGCAAATAATCCCCTTGTCAACAAAGTCTCGCATCACCCATCGCTTAAAATCCCTACTAATTGACACACTTACAAATATCACTGTAACGCTCCTCCCAAACAAAATTACAGTTTGAAAAGGGTGATTATGATTCAATTAACCTACAACTATCTACGACAGACTGTTCATTTAATCACGAAAATACTAACGTTGATGAAGCAGTTGATACGTTTTTTTTTTCAGAAATCTTTAAGAATATCATCAACCAGTTTGTCCCTAAACGTGTCATCAAAAAGAAAAAAATTCCATATTTATACTCTGCCCTAATCCAAGTCATCAAAGAAAAGCAAAAACTACAAAAAAAATGGAAATCCTTTAATAACTCTGTTGATTACATAGAGTTCGCTTTAAAACCTACACAACAAAAATACTTACAGGAGCATTGCTATAATCAATACATCAGTTCAATAAAATCTAATATCCCAATAAACAATAAGTAACTCTGGAATTACGCAAAAAGCAAACATAAAACAAATGGCATCCAACAAGTTATGTACCTTAAAGACGAGCCTGGTACCGGCGCTCATCAAGTGTGCCAATTATTCTCTAAACACTTTCAGTCCGCATACGTAAGCGATATGGGCACGAATGACCCCAGCGTAACGGATAGTTCTATCTGTGAGAATAATCATAACCCGATCGAGGACGTACAAATTCATAATTTACTAATCTATAATTACATGGAGGATTTGGACGTTAGTAAGGGTGCTGGCAGTGATAGTATCTCACTATACTCTATTTCAAAATGTTCCCAAAATCTTACTTACCCTTTAACTAACATATTTACAATGTCTCTAAAGGTAGAAATATTTCCAAAAAAGTTTAAGGAATCAATTGTAATCAATAATTATTAACCTGTAATTTATCGGGTAATGAATAACCTGCCGTAGCTCAGTGGTAGAGCACTTGTCCGGTAAACAAAAGGTCGCGGGTTCGTGTTCCGTCGGCAGCATGTATTTTTTCTCGGAAGATTATTCAATTTGTATGATTTTTCAGGTTAATAATTATTGCTTATAATAATTTGTTACCATATTTGTGCTATGCATAAAAAATCTTGTTTTTTTAAAACATTAGTTTATCAATTAAAATAATCAATTGTAATCCCCATTCATAAAATAGATTCAATAAGTAACGTTACAAATTACCGCCCAATCTCAATAGTCTCAGTATTTAGTAAACTTTTTGAACTTATTATCTACGATCAAATTTTTACAACCATTGTTTGAAAAATACTAAATCACATGGATTTCGACAAAATGATCGGTAATAAAAAATTTTGTAAATTAAAACAAAATTAGGTAAACCATTCCATTCTCATTAAAAAAATATTAGGCATCCACGGTGACTTACTTCGGTGGCTCATTTCATATCTCCAGAGTAGACTGCAATGTGAATCAGTTCGTGGACCTAAGTTTACCTCAAGGTTCTCGCCTGGGGCCACTATTAATTTATGATATCCACAATTGTTTTTTTCATGCTAATTACCTAGGATACAAAAATATACAGTTTTCAAAACAATAAATGACTGCATCAAACTTCAAGATGACCTCAATCGTATTTTTATGTACTGCAAACACTTTAATTATTAATATTTCAAAATGTAACAAAATCTCACACGTAACAAAAATAAAATTCATTTTAATTATACTTTAAACGATACACATATCACTGAAGTAAAATCTATTTGGGACCTGGGGGTAATACTGGATTTCAAACTAAATTTTATCAAACAAACTAATAAGGTTATCAATAAAGCCAATAAAACGCTTGGATTTATCGCATTTCAAAACCTTTTCGCAAAATAAAGACTCTATACTCTCTTTACACCGCGTATATTCGCCTTCAGTGAGAATATTGCACACCGATATGGACACCTTTATACCAAGGCCATATTGAAAGAATCGGAAGCAATCAACGTAAATTATTTAAGGATATAAATTATAAATTTCATTTACACTTTGCAAATAATACCGAATCCTTAAAATTTCATAACTAAATATTTGATCAAATCTTATTGTTTAAAATTATGAATAATGGCCTGGACTCGCCAGAGCTTAATAACTTTATAAACATTCACATACCGTCAAGACCAACCCGACAAACCGATTTTTTTTCATTTGCCCACATGTAGGACCAATCTATGGGATAAATTCTCGAATTCCCCGTATTTGTGCGCAATATACAGAAACAATTTCAATATATCGATATTCTTCACAATACGCTTTCAAAATATCGAACCGAAGTAATACGCATGACCACAAATTGATGCACGAGTGAAAAATGTATCGAGAGCATCTTTTGTCCTGATCCTACCTTCCCCTTCCTCTTTCCCCTTCCTTCTTATTTTTTATTTATCTTGTTAGCTTCATAAATAAAAAAAATCGGTATTTAACCACTTTGTTGGCTTATCTTTTTTTAAACTTCCTTTGTATATCGTATTAAAACCTGTTTGTTTCTTACAAATAAATAAATATCGTCAGCATCGAAATATTATGCCCCTAAGCGACAGATTCAACATCATCTGGGAATAAATACTCCAATATTGTTTTTTTTTAGTGGTATATATGAATTAAACTGTGACCACGCCGACAGCAATGCTACCTATATAGGGCAGACGGGAAGAGCTTTCTCAACTAGATTCAAAGAACATAAAAGATGTTATAAAAATAAAAGCACTTGTTCAAAATTCGCAGAACATCTTTTACTAAATAATCACGTCCCGCTTGTCAACAACAAACCTAAGCCCTTACATATAGAAAGAAAGGGCCTAAGATTAAATTTACTTGAACAATTAGAAATTAACAAACGAACTAATGATCCTAATATAACATTAATTAATAAAGTAAGGAAAATTATATACTCACCGCTTCTCACTATGTTCACATTATCAAAACAATACAACACATTTAAATAAATCAATTAAGAAAACATTGTCAGTTAAATACGAGTAAAAACACATTATAAACGTGAAAACCTCACAGAATTCAGAATTTTAATTGATTTCTAACTAAATCGGTTTTACCGATAATAAATCATTACCCATTCATCCAAATTTTTAAGGAGTGGGGATATATTAAAACATATAAATAAGTCGTCTCAGTGTGGATTAACCACAGTTTGAAAATGGCCTTTAACGCCGAAACAGCTGTCACAATAATAACAAGTAAAAATACTTGCAGAACTTAATAATAACATTATTAAATTTGATTTACATTAAATTTAAAAAAAAAATTGAATTCTACGAATTAAATACAAAAACAATTAATCCGATATTGTTGATGTAAGTATACCATATAGTACATCAATATACCAATATAAGCACACAGTTATTTTCATGAAGTGGAGCTAATCTATTTGATGAAACTATTTAATGTCTGACATGAACGTTATTTTATAAGCTTAAAGTGTAAAAGTATATTGTTTACTTTTACTTTTATATTACTAATATTATGTGCCTATTCAATATTATTTTGTCGCTCTTAAACAATAGTTTCAAATATGTTTATATCAGTAACACTTTACTGCATTGTTTATGAGTATATTATATTCATATTTTCTTTGGCGTCATTATTAATAAATTATTCTGTATATTCCTGATGAGGAAAGCATCATTTTCGAAACATGTTAAAATGTATTTACTAATAAAGTGGTGATTATCAAGTAATTTTTAATTTATTTATTTATATTATATTCATTTTGTAAAAAGCTTTAAAGGGCCCAAATAAATAAATAAGAGTAAACGACTCTTTGTTGCTATCATTTTGTATTATATTAATTTTAACTTTTGTGGATGACCGAACATATAATATTAAATTCCTTAGGCAACGATCGATACAAGATTTTTTGCAGCCATTCTGTACGGGAATGTGCATTATTTCGGAATTGTATGCGCCGTTGGCTGCTTTAGCCTAAACCATGAATTTGTCATCACTAACCTCTTTTGTTATGGAACATTCTATACGGCTCAGAATTTAAAATGTACATTTTTAATACTGTAATTTGAATTTCTCAGTCCAGACGCCAGCAAAAATACAAGACTTCATTTTAGTCTGCTATTAATGGTGTCAACGAAATTGATTTATATTTATAAAGTACTTTCAAGCAAGGGCGTAGTGCCTTTAATTCTAAAAAACAGATTAACCAAGAAAATTATGGTTTTATGGAAAACCATGAAACATTATTTGTGGATTGAAAAAAGACAGAAAGAAAAAAATTGTGGAAAGTGCATTTTTTGAGGGAAAGTATTATTGTTACCCGTCTTTGTCTGATTTTAAAATCCCTTACTTGTTTTCCAAGAAATTCCCTTGTTCGATCTCTTTCCACATGTTTCTTAAAAACGGTAGGAAGTCGGATATGTTAGCCATAGTTGTAAGTCATACAGAGACATTGGTTATTAAGACCCACATGCTCGGAAATATATAGGTATGTCATTAGTTGTCACTTGGGATTAGACTTTGTTATCCTATGAGAAGTTGCGATGATTTTAGGTTCCATGGAACAAATTTTTCGGGTTCGGGAATACAAAGTAATATTAATTTTATTATGACGGTTTTAAAATGTACAATGAACTCCCTTTAAAGGAAGTTAAAAGCCGATAAATAGGATTATGTCTTAATTTTAGTACACAGATTATTGTTTTAGTAGATTTTAAAAAGATAAATTACTGTACAACTAAATAAAATAAAGTACAAAAAAATTCTCTAGTAATATAAATCTCAGTAGTTAGTAGCGTGCTATAAGTTTTAATTTTAAGTCACTAGTAATAAATACAAGATTAAGTTATTAGCCATAAGTGAACGACTTAGGTTAGATAAATGAAGTAGCAATGCGCCCATGAGATTATTTTCCCAGGAAAACGTCGATACAGAATTGATCCATTTAATATTACTCTTATTATTTTACTTTATAGTATGGACTTTTTGGAAAATATCTAAAAAACCTTTTCAAACCTTGAAAGATTTTTCACAAGAAATGTGATAAAGATGAAATTGCGTTACAAAATAAATCGTTTTCTTGAAATAAATTCTTCATAAAAAAAAGTGCCTTATAATTTACGGTTCAATAACTCGCGTTAGATACGAGGCATTATTTACTTTATCGTACATTCTTAAAATAAAATACGGAATCACAATTTAGCTGTCATAATAACTTGTTTTCCGAAGGCTTTCGATTAATATTGTTGTTTGTTTATTCATAAAAATAAAATGGCTTCACTTTTAGCTTTAGGATTATAAATTTTTACATTTTTATTTTTATTGATAATGACATCTAACGCGTACAAATTAGGAAGATCTATTCATAAAACTATCCGCACAAACGTGAATAATCACATTATGTACGTGTACGGAGGCTTTTGCTTCGAAGCCGACTTACTGACTTCTAAGTGATGTACGTGCCAGTTTTAACCTTGTATTAACCTTGAACCAAGAAAATATTTATCAGAATATTATTTTAAGTTTTGTGGATTTTTTTCTTTATGGATAGTAGTTTGTAAAAAGCACAAGTAACGTTCTTTGGCACTTTATATCTTCTGGTATATTTGTATTATTTTTTCTGTTATTGGTTATTCGTAACTCGCGAAAGTCGTCTTTAACTTTTACGTACTGGAAGGTAAAAATTTAACGTGCATTCCGAAAGGGGGTTATCAGGGTCCCTCAAAAAAAACTCGAAGCGACCGTGATTCTCAATGTTCCTTTTACCCTTTCCAGTAATACTCAGATATTAGTTTCTTCCATTTATCCGGACATCGCCCATCTTCGACCAGCAGTAAATATATATATATAGTATTGTTCTATGGGGGTAAATTTTCAGACTTGGCTGGTTCGCCGAAAACGACCGTGCGCCCTATCCATTTAAAACACCTCGAGGTTCGTTTTCGCGAGACACGAAATTCACTGTTTTCCCGACATTTTTTTTTTTCCTGTCTCGCGAAAGTAGACCGAACCGCCCTCAGATTTTAGAACACCGCGAGGGTCTTTTTGCCCGGACAACTACTGAAAATGATGTCGTATATGACGTTGTGATGTCGTATATGATGTTGAAAATGTGGGGTAAAAATCTGGGGAAAAATGTGATCTATAGTCCGGAAACTACTGAAAAATTTGTATCGACGATACGGAACGATTTCCATCTGTCGGCAAGAAATAGAACTAACGTTAATTCAGTAAGAAAAAAATCAAATCCGTTCGAGTTCGGCGTTGGTTCTATTCTCAACCGCAAGATTCGTTCGATTTGTTCGCGATATTTGGCGCCGTTTTCAATAATCATTAGAGTTTCGCACCCGCCATTTTAGTGAGGGAGGGTCGCTCAAAAAGTTCGCTAGAAAAATAATCAATTAATTTTCTGTTTTATTATAAAAAATTTAATTTTCCGTTTTTTTATCAGAAAATCAGTCGGGAGGTCGGAACGAACGTTCGCTTCGCCGAGTCACGTTTCTAAAATAAAGATGTAATGAATTTTATCGATTTCTCCTTACGTTTATGGTTATAAAAATATAATTATTACGAAAAAAGCGCCGGCGTTCGTGAATTCGAAACGCGGATGCTCGACCGATGACATTTCAAAAAAAAAAATTTAAAAACAGACGGTTTTTAATTTTGATATTAAAATTTACGTATTTTTTCCGTGTTTTTTTTTCATTCAAAATTAGTACTAACTATTTGAGTGACCCTCATCATTTAAAGACAGTGTAGCAACTGAAAAGAACACATTTTCCCGATGCATTTATTCGAAAATAATTACTGGGTAGGTACTGAAAACTTTCCGACAAATACTAAGGTACCTACATATATCGATATTATGAATTGATTCTTTTCAACGTACGAGAAATAGGTTGCAGAAATTGAAATCGCTGTTTAATAAATATTTATTTTGAATAGCGCCATTTTTTTAAATGGACAAAATACACAGAATCCGAAGAGCGTGCAGATCTGTTTCGAGATTGACATAATATATTTATTTTTTTGTTGCTTCTAAATGGGTAATAACTTGCGTATAAAATTATAAATTAATGGATTTCTCCCAGGAGCACAGAAAATCAAACACCTGGATATTTTATAAATAATTCATTTTGATATTCTATTTCTTTTGTAATATATCCGATATTGGTATCAAAATACGCGTATTGACGTAGCGGATCCGGGCATTTCGGTGAAAATTTGAGCATTTAATTCTTGGCGCTCTTTTGCGAGAAAAGGCTAATATTGAAAGCATTTTTTTGTTTCTTTTCTATAAATACTCAATACGGGTAGTGGTAGAGTAGGTATAGGGTAGAAGTAAGGTAGATATAGGGTAGGGATAGGGGTAGGGGTAGATGTAGGAGTAGGGGAAGGGGTAGAAGTAGCCGATATGGGTATCAAACTGAGCGTCGCCACCTACGCAACCTGATTTGGGCAATTAAAAATTTGGCAACAAACTCCTAGGCCCCATTTCTCGAATAAAGGTAACATTGAAACTTTTTTCTTCTTCTTTTCTTTACATACTTAATCGTGGTATTCGTAGAGTAGGAGTTGGGTAGATGTAGGGTAGATGTAGGGTAGGAGTTGGGTAGATGTAGGGAAAAATTTTTCTCTGATTTTTTTTTAAATTTATATAGCGCTGTTTTTTACTTTCGCCTTGAACTTAGCAGTTGGCTCCGAGGCCCGATTTTGCAAGATGTGGCTCATATTTTTAAGGAAAAATATTACGCAAAACACATTTATTAAAATAAAATCACTAGGGGTGGGGTAGGGGTCGGAGAAGGAATAGGGGTAAGAGCAGGGGTAGGGGTAGGGGTAGGGGTAGTTTTAGCCGATATGGGTATCAAACTGAGCCTCTCCACCTACGCAACGAGATTTGGGCAATTAAAAATTTGGCAACAAATTCCTAGGCCCCATTTGTCGAGATAAAGCTAACATTGAAAGTTTTTTTCTTTTCATTTTCTTTAAATACTTAATAGTGGTAGTCGTAGGGTAGGAGTTGGGTAGAAGTAGGGTAGGAGTTGGGTAGATGTAGGGTAGGAGTTGGGTAGATGTAGGGTAGGAGTTGGAGTAGGAGTTGGAGTAGGAGTTGGAGTAGGAGTTGGAGTAGGAGTTGGAGTAGGAGTTGGAGTAGGAGTTGGAGTAGGAGTTGGAGTAGAGGTTGGAGTAGGAGTTGGAGTAGGAGTTGGAGTAGGAGTTGGGTAGGAGTTGGAGTAGGAGTTGGGTAGGGTTAGATGGGAGTTGGGTAGGGTTGGAGTAGGAGTTGGGTAGGAGTTGGAGTTGGGTAGGAGTTGGAGTAGGAGTTGGAGTAGGAGTTGGAGTAGGAGTTGGAGTAGGAGTTGGAGTAGGAGTTGGAGTAGGAGTTGGAGTAGGAGTTGGAGTAGAGGTTGGAGTAGGAGTTGGAGTAGGAGTTGGAGTAGGAGTTGGAGTAGGAGTTGGAGTAGGGTTGGAGTATGAGTTGGGGTAGATGTAGGGTAGGAGTTGGGTAGGAGTTGGAGTAGGAGTTGGAGTAGGAGTTGGAGTAGGAGTTGGAGTAGGAGTTGGAGTAGGAGTTGGAGTAGGAGTTGGAGTAGGAGTTGGAGTAGGAGTTGGAGTAGGAGTTGGAGTAGGAGTTGGAGTGGGAGTTGGAGTAGGAGTTGGAGTAGGAGTTGGAGTAGGAGTTGGAGTAGGAGTTGGAGTAGGAGTTGGAGTAGGAGTTGGAGTAGGAGTTGGAGTGGGGGTAGGAGGTTGAGTATAAATATTTTTCCAAATATTCGTTTTAAAAATTATTTCCAACACACACACTTCTTGCTTCATCCACATTACAACACATATTCTAAATACACAAACCAATTGCAGCACTGCAATGGGCAAAACCTAGTATATATTAATGCTCTAACTTTCCCCATTTTCAGACTTCGCTAGCCAAGCAAAATTCGACCCAAGCGCCCTATCCATTTGAAACACCTTAAGGTTCGTTTTCGGTCAAATTTGAATGTCAGCAGCTGGCCTGTCTCGCGAAAGTCGACCTAACCGCCCGTAGAGTTTAGAACACCGGAAGGGTCCCATTAGCCGGCCAAGTCTGAAAATGAATGTCGCATATGACGTTGTGATGTCGTATATGATGTTGAAAATGTGAGGTAAAAATCTGGGGAAAAATGTGATCTATAGTCCGGAAACTACTGAAAATTTTGTATCGACGATACGGAACGATTTCCATCTGTCGGCAAGAAATAGAACTATCGTTAATTCAGTAAGAAAAAAATCAAATCCGTTCGAGTTCGGCGTTGGTTCTATTCTCAACCGCAAGATTCGTTCGATTTGTTCGCGATATTTGGCGCCGTTTTCAATAATCATTAGAGTTTCGCACCCGCCATTTTAGTGAAGGAGGGTCGCTCAAAAAGTTCGCTAGAAAAATAATCAATTAATTTTCTGTTTAATTATAAAAGAATTAATTTTCCGTTTTTTTATCAGAAAATCAGTCGGGAGGTCGGAACGAACGTTCGCTTCGCCGAGTCACGTTTCTAAATTAAAGATGTAATGAATTTTATCGATTTCTCCTTACGTTTATGATTATAAATATATAATTATTACGAAAAGAGCGCTGGCGTTCGTGAATTCGAAATGCGGATGCTCGACCGATGACATTGCAAAAAAAAAAAATTTAAAACAGACGGTTTTTAATTTTGATATTAAAATTTACGTATTTTTTCCATGTTTTTTTTTATTCAAAATTAGTACTAACTATTTGAGTGACCCTCATCATTTAAAGACAGTGTAGCAACTGAAAAGAACACATTTTCCCGATGAATTTATTCGAAAATAATTACTGGGTAGGTACTGGAAACTTTCCGACAAATACTAAGGTACCTACATATATCGATATTATGAATTGATTCTTTTCAACGTACGAGAAATAGGTTGCAGAAACTGAAATCGCTGTTTAATAAATATTTATTTTGAATAGCGCCATTTTTTTTAAATGGACAAAATACACAGAATCCGAAGAGCATGTAGATCTGTTTCGAGATTGACATAATATATTTATTTTTTGTTGCTTCTAAATGGGTAATAACTTGCGTATAAAATTATAAATTAATGGATTTCTCCCAGGAGCACAGAAAATCAAACAGCTGGATATTTTAAAAATAATTCATTTTGATATTCTATTTCTTTTGTAATATATCTGATATTGGTATCAAAATACGCGTATTG
The DNA here is from genome assembly GCA_022606495.2 of Halesus radiatus. Lineage (NCBI taxonomy): Eukaryota > Metazoa > Arthropoda > Insecta > Trichoptera > Limnephilidae > Halesus > Halesus radiatus. The sequence goes on from JAHDVE020006683.1 coordinate 35,511, forward strand.
ACGTAGCGGATCCGGGCATATCGGTGAAAATTTGAGCATTCAATTCTTGGGGCTCTTTTGCGAGAAAAGGCTAATATTGAAAGCATTTTTTTGTTTCTTTTCTATAAATACTCAATACGGGTAGTGGTAGAGTAGGTATAGGGTAGAAGTAAGTTAGATATAGGGTAGAGATAGGGGTAGGGGTAGGTGTAGGAGTAGGGGAAGGGGTAGAAGTAGCCGATATGGGTATCAAACTGAGCGTCGCCACCTACGCAACGAGATTTGGGCAATTAAAAATTTGGCAACAAATTCCTAGGCCCCATTTGTCGAGATAAAGCTAACATTGAAAGGTTTTTTCTTTTCATTTTCTTTAAATACTTAATAGTGGTAGTCGTAGGGTAGGAGTTAGGTAGATGTAGGGTAGGAGTTGGGTAGATGTAGGGTAGGAGTTGGGTAGATGTAGGGTAGGAGTTGGGTGATGTAGGGTGAGTTGGGTGAGTCTTAGGGTAGGAGTTGGGTAGATGTAGGGTAGGAGTTGGGTAGATGTAGGGTGCAAGGGTTGGGTAGGAGTTTGGAGTTGGAGTAGGAGTTGGAGTAGGAGTTAGAGTAGGAGTTGGAGTAGGAGTTGGAGTAGGAGTTGGAGTAGGAGTTGGAGTAGGAGTTGGAGTAGGAGTTGGAGTAGGGGTAGGAGGTTGAGTATAAATATTTTTCCAAATATTCGCTTTAAAAATTATTTCCAACACACACTTCTTGCTTCATCCACATTACAACACATATTCTAAATACACAAACCAATTGCAGCATTGCAATAAACTAGTCATTAAATAATGCAAAACGGTAAAAGAGATAAGAAAGCGGGCGTGGCTCAACAATATTATTACAGTACCACTGAAAATGCAGGAGATTTTTAAAGTAGTGCGGTTACGACCGGTGAAGTCGCGCATAGTGGAAGGGAGGGTAATTTTGTTGGATTTTGATTGATATTATTTAATAAATATTGACAAATCTTGAATTTGAGATATGATATCGATGAAGATGACATAAGTTGGACTGTTCTCATTATCTAAGTTGGTTAAGCGGTTGCCCCGGATAGACAGAGGTCCTGGGTTGGATTCCCAGATGCGACTGAAATATTTTTATTTTCTGTCGTTTTTTTCCGTTTTCATGTTTCATTTAGGTTTTGTTAATATTATTTTCTACAATGATTAAATTAATACGTTCAGCCGGTTTGTTTGGATTGGTTGACCATTTGTATATAAATTAGAGTTATCAGTTACATCAAATGAAAGAAGACACAAAACCCAATTAAATTACATGGTTACCATATGCACGTATTACCAATTTACAACTATAATTTTCCTGTAAATATTCATATTATCTGAGCTTATGGTGAATATACCTACAATGATAAACAACGAAAATGTTGAAAAACAATTATTTTCCACCTACAAGAAACAACAGTAAAAATAATATATTTCTTGAATAAGTTTCAAAATGATTCTACCATCATTGTATTGTTATAGAAGGGCATTTTTAATAGATAGAACTGGGAAATAGTTTCCTAATTAATCATTGATACTTTATGAGATTAATATTTCTCTATCGCAAAATAGTAAGTCAATGGTTTGAACACTACTGTTTTGTTTAGTTATCGTTAAGATTCATTCAGCAGTATTCTTCGTTCTTAGCTCATCTCCAAAACTCGAGCCAATCTGAATAGAACCTCCGACGGTTGCAAGGTTATGCACACTGTCACTGATGAAATACGTTTATACACTAAAAACTAATATATCAACAGAGTTTATAGATTTAATGTAAATCAAATTTAATAATGTTATTATTAAGTTATGCGAGGATTTTTAGTTTTTATTATTGTGACAGCTGTTTCGACTTTCAATGCCATTTTCAAACTGCGGTTAATCCATATTGTGACAACTTATTTATATGATTTTATTCACTAAAACGGATTAAGTTAGAAAATAATTAAAAATCTCTATTCTGTGTGTTTTTTACATTTATAATGCGTTTTCCTGTATTTAAATGATAATGTTTTAATAATCGATTTATTTAAATATGTTATATTATTTTTATAATGTGAACATACTGAGAAGCGGTGAATATATAATTTTCCTCACTGTATTAATTAATGTTATATTAGGAGCATTCGTTCGTTTAATTATTTCTAATTGTTCTAGTAAATTTAATCTAAGACCTTTTCTTTCTATATGTATGGGTTTAGCCTCGTTTTTCTCAAGCGGGCGTGATTATTTACTAAGATATTCTCGGTCCAATATCTTTTAATAAGAGCATTTTAATTATTTTATAACTAAATCGGTTTTACAGATAATGAATCATTATTTTTAACAACCTGTCCTAATTAGAATGAGGTGGGAGTGAATAAAATCATATAAATAAGTCGCTACAATGCGTATTAACCGCAATTTGATAATGACCTTGAACGCCGAAACAGCTGTCACAGTAATAAAAATCCTTGCAGAACTTAATAACAACATTATTAAAATTGATTTACATAATTATTTTTTTGAAAATTAAATTGCGTTCTACGAATTAAACACTAAAACAATTAATAGAGTCTATGGAAATATATTTCTATACAACTCGATATGAATGTGTGTATAAATTACCTACATTATGTATGTTGAGTATAAAAAGGTCGTATGTCCATACATACATATATATATATATATATCTAGGTTCATTGAATGTGTTACTTGTACGTTGGCTCGCGATCCTAAGCAAATAATTTTATATGGAAAAGTATGTTTTCTGCTATGCAATTGAAATGTGCGAACCGTATGCGATTAGCACCGTCTAACGTTTGTTAGAACGTCAATGTGAATGTCCTATTCCCTCCTAGCGAGCATTAGACGATGTTAGGAGACACCGGGAGCGCAGAATGGCCGAGGAGGTATCGGACCCGATGTTAGCAACCCAGCTTGGCCCGTTTCGCGCCTGGTAACTCGTTTGCCGCGAAAACTTGTTTTCTATGCCCATAGACCAACACATGTGGGACGCACACATTCCTACCGCGCGCTCACCTCTCTAGGAAGGCTCGCAATCACCTGTCTGGCCTCTCGCGCTTTCGTATTCCTCTAGAAAGTGAGTGAGACAGACACACGTACCTACGTATCGTCTTCCAGGCCAAGTTAGTTCGTCAAACGTAGGCGGATTCAGCCAAAACTACCTCTCTATATTCAGCCAGGTTTACACGGTGACTACAGAAAACATGCACCCCACAAAATGTTAAATCAATAACAAGCAATCTGCGAACCTCCTTATGTTCTAGTAGTACTTTTTCAGTCCGTTGCGCGTCATCCTTAGCAATGCTGTTATCGCACCAATCTAATAGAGATCGGTTAGTTTCATATTTGAATCAGTATGTTTCCCGATTTAGTCACGTGGTATTGGGGACAGAAACTAGTTAGTGACGCTTATAATCTGCATATACTAGTTTACTTTCTATTTTACCTACATAGGTACCTCAGTATCTATAATAGGAGACAAATTAATTCCATTACTGGTTTTGATGTTCAATAAGCAGAACATTTCACGACCAAACCAATGTTAAGGTAATATTCTCAGATGAGGTTTTATATAACATTGAAGAATATTGTGCAGGTATTTACGAAAGAGTGCTTCTGTTAATTACGAACTTCAAAATACACATTTACGGTAGCCTGAAAACTGCTTGAATACAGTTTACCCCGTCTAACTGCGATTATATGTAACAAAGTGATAAATATTCTCTAACACTGCAATAAATGAAGAACTACATATCTTTTCTTCAATAAATGTATAATTACTTTGTGGTTTCATTATTAATAAAATAAATAAGAAATTCTCTTTGATCACCACTGTTTTATATACAAATATCAAAATGACAACTTATTTTCTTAGTGTATTGTATATCCTGATGAGAAAGTTTTGCTTTCGAAACATGTTGAAATTTTTATAGTAAACAGTGATGTACACAAAATATTTATTATTAATTTTATTAACTATATCTCTATCGCATGAAAATTGTAAAAATGTTTTTTTTAACCGAGTGTATGTATTGGAGAATTACGCAGGTCTGAAGGTTATCGCGATAGCCCAGTAATTAGAGCAGATGGCTATTGACAGAGAGTAGAAAGTCTCCAGTTTCAAATAACCCTAATCTTTTGCGGTTTTCTTGTACGGGTTAATTAAATATTGTTTTATAATTTTGTTTCATCATTTTTCACATATCGCCCCACAAGAACCTATCGATTCATAAAAGAATCACACTAAATATTCTTAAATTCAAAGGGTTACCTCATAAAAAAATCTTTGACCACAAAACCACCAAGGTCATAAGTAGGTGTTAAAAAAATCATTATAAAAAACGTATTATTGTTTGCTCCATTCAAATGAATATTTTTCATTAGTAGAACAATGCGGAAGAAGCTGCGAAGTAAGAATTTGTATTTATTTTATGTTCCTCATTAAATACAAAAAGTACCTGTCAAGTCCACGAGATTAAATTTTTAAAATAAAACTGAAGAAATCTCAACGGAGGAAGCTCATTAATATTTTTTTGAGGTGTAATATTGAAGAAAGTATTTTTTTGACTCCAGCTTTCCCCAAAACACTTTCCTTTCAATTTGTTCTCATCTCCACCAATTAATCCTCTATTAGTATAACAAATGGTGAATAAATTAAAAAAAATTGATCGTTGCTAAATCAGTTTTTTATGGCTATTCACCAAAATTTTTTTTTTCGGATTACTGTTTCTATAAAAATGAACAAATCCTACATACTTTATTTAAATTATTAAACCGCTTTTTATATCAAAATTTCAAATCTCCATTGCTACTGTCAATAATGTTTTTTTTATGTGAATACGACAAACTCCCAAAAAAATTATTATATGATATATCTAATTAGGTATGTTGTGAGACTGAAGGAAGTGGGGAAAGAAAAAGATGAGAGACGGAAGGGTTGAAAAGTGCCTGCTTAATCAGATTTGATCACCAAACCCGCAAAAGATAAACATTCCCAATTCACGAATAACCTCAAAATATTTTTAAATATCCCACCACCATCACACTGGATGAAAAATGTTTCATGTGTCATGATGAAGGATTTGGTCAGCCGACGAATTGAAATCACGACGCCTGAGTATCAACACAGCTACTGACCGGCCAATTCAACCTTTCAAGCTACGCACATTTCGAATGTGAATGGTGGTCTATTACCAGGGCGATACTGAAAGTCTAGTAGGACCAATCAGAGCACTATGTATTTTGTACCCAAGAAATTTTGGCAAATCCAAAATAAGTTTTTTGTCAAAAGCGATAAGCACTAAAGCGATAAACAAATAAATTTGTTTAAAAAAATGATACAAATTAATTTGTTTAAATAAGAGCTCCTGGCCGATATTAGTTTTAAATGGCACCTAAAAGTATAACAATTTTTACTATGGGTGCTCTTGAAAATGAAACACATTTTTTACCTCTTGGTCTTATTGCTGAGATTGTTTTTTTTTTATATCCTGAACTCAAATGATGCATGTTTAATCCCATTATATTTAACAATACTCCTGAATTCGTCACGTTTTATAAACCAATCGTAATAGTTAAATGCTTTCCATAATCACCAATACCGTCAAGCAACTGTATTAGCATGGCCGTACAGAAATTTTTCATGCGATTTCTATTTATTGTTTCAGTTTTCTGATACGCGTAACTTTCTGTTATCTTCATTGGCCATTGTTACAGGCGCTGCTACAAAACGCCATCTACACACTTCATCTGTTGACATTCGTTATTTGCGCTCTGTCTTTGAGAGCGAAGGTCCTTTGAAATGCAAACTTGTAGAACTGTTACACGATATTCATTAGAGAGTCATTGTCATCGCAAAAATGTCAACATTGCGTGATTCATGTGTAAGTGCAGGCGATTAGGGTCGCATCTGGAACGAGACTAACAGAACCGAACTCAAATCACGCAATATCAATTAACGAACTAGCTAACGAATTCTTGTAAAAGTGTAACTTAATCTGTTCTGTGGAAAATCTGTGTTATACAAACAAACCTTATCTAAATATGTAATCTGTAACTAACCAGAGCGGTATATCTATGGGCTAACATCAATAAAACATGGCGGGTTTAATATTTTTCATACTAATTTTAAAATGTTATAGCAGTTTTACATATTGGAGTTTATTCAAACTACTCTCTAAACCTTCCCGGCAGCAATAAAAAAGAACTGTACTATTTTCAGCGAAACCGGTAGAGTAATTTTCGATAAAATCGAGGACAGAAAGATATTCATTTTTATATATAAAAAATATCTTCAAAGAGATAGGTAAACATGAATTGCGGAGTGGATATATATATATGCCACCTTGACTGAAATAATATGATCCATAATCTGAAGAACCGTTCTAGAAATATGCAAAATTCCCAGCATTTTCAAATTTGTCATATTCCCCGCTTCAGTCTTCTTCACTTTGAAATCCGAAGTCAATCGATTTTACTAGCTCTGTCTTTAGGTCATTTTGAAGAGGAAATAACATATATACGACGAATGAAATAGGATACGAGTAGATACCTATGGACTTGAGAAGCAGATTATTTGGATTCGGCTCTCATAATATTAAATCCACTGTTATACAACAACCAACACCTTTGCCATAAGTCACCCTGAAGTATGCCATAAGTGGTTCGCTACGTTTGGTAACCTAGCAGGAGTTTCCGGGTTCATGGGGTGAGGTTCTTCCAGGTCTTGGCGGCGGATGCGTCCGCCCACCAACTGCGTGGTAGGTCGAATCGGGAGAAGTCATTTGAGGGAGACCGCTTGACCTCTCCAGCCGGACTCTCTCGACCCATTGCCTTACACCGCAGCGGAAGAGATGGATTAACACTTTTGGACAGTTTGACCCTCAGATTCGTACCCACTTCTCGTACATTTTCCTTTGTAGAACTTCCTATTCCTCCTTTCCATAAAAAAGACCCTACATACTGCAATAGATGGTATGGGCCCTTAAGGAAACTATTATGTTCTCCCGACTTGGCTACCATCACCCATGCACCCAAATCCGTCAGCCACCAACAACCGGACAGCTGCACAAATAACGGAACGGAGATGTAAAATATATATTTTTTTTTTGTTATCGTTATTAACATTATTATTTATGTTATTTTTATTACTATCACTTCTATTTTAGCATTACATTCTACCACCATAATACAGGCGCCTAGTTCTATGGGCTGCTTAATAAATATATACATTTTGTGGGAATGAAATTTAAGGTTTTACAATTATCGTTTTACATTTACTTTATATTTTTCATTAATGCTGCATAAGTCCGAACTGCTCCTTACTATTCGTAGCCAGTGGAATCCCCAATTGAGATATTTTGTAAGGTTGAATCGGATTGGGAAAGGAAAGGAAACGAGGTAGATAAAGTTTCCGATCTGGTCAACAAATACGGCTAAAGTTATTTCAAGTAATATTTCGGTTCTATAAGATGATCTACTGAATGTGTACACCATCATACAAATATTTTATTTTTATTTGAATATCCTCATTTATTCACGTGTGTAGCAATTTCCTAAAAATATTTATTGTTAGCACCGCGAATTTTAACGTAGTTTTCGTAGGTATGCAATAAAGCTTTGAGTGACAAGGTCGAAACGAACACTGAACTGGAAAAATGCTAATAATAACTGCGATCAAAGGACGAAAAAGGGAAAGTGTATATTTGTGAATTTTTTTCATAAATGTGCATGAGACAGAAAACGGCTCAATAAAAGGCAATTCACGATGGTTTGACAGACAAATTCTCAGTAAAATATCGTAACCGAACGACAAAGAAAAGTAACCAATAATAAAATGGTGATATATTTTTACAATATAGATAAGGAAGATTTTAAAATTGAGAAGACAGAATCTTGATGTAAACTTATGTGAAAAAATTGTGGCCTCACACTAATGTACCTAATGCATTTAAAGATTCATAATATTGTTATCGCTCATAGATATAAAATTCGAACAGATTTTTAATGTGATTAAAAACGCACGAATCTAGGATAAAAAGAAAACAAATAAATGAATTAAATTTACTTTGTAATCATCACTTTATTAAAATATATATTTATATCAACATGTTTCAATAATAGAAATAAATTTTTATTTTTATTTTCTAATATAAATTTGTTATTCAATGTTTCATAATATTTTTTTTTTAATTATTTATCTACTTCAATAAAAAAAAAAATGTTTATAATTTGTCTACTCTTGAATTATTGTGTTCTATGTTTATCATTTGTCTATACTTGACATTTTTTTTTATTATTTTGTGTATTCCTTATGAGGAAAGCTTCGCTATCAAAACATGTCGATATGTACATATTAATCAAGTGGTGATTACAAAGTATTTTTTTGATTAATTTATTAAAATGACTCCACAAATTGAATACCAATCTTTTGAAAAAATTATAAAAAGGAAACATTTATCGCAACCTTATGAACCCACATGATATATTGTTACAACGCAAAAACCAGTAACCTCCCGATTCAAAGGGGTAATTCAACCGTAAAACAATACACTACGACTATCGGCGATTTATTAGATATTTCAGGTGATAGCTGTTTCCTCCTATGTAATAAATATTACAACATTGTTGTAATCTGAATTTAAACTAAATTAAATTTAACAACGTAATTATTAAATTTACTTTTTTTATTATTGTGACAACTATTTCGGCGATCAATTCTATTTTCAAAAAGCTGTCATAATAAAAATAAAAAAAACACTTGCAGAACTTAATAATAGCAATATTCGATGTTATTTAATTTAAACTAAAAATAAATAATTGCTAAATTCGTCACCCAAAATACAAACAGGCTTATTCGTACTTGGCCTTTTCTCCCGGATGTTTATACAATTAAGTTTTAACTACGCAATTTACCTTACCCCAATGGCTATGCATGAATTGTTGGCTCTCCTGGAATGTTGCTAAATATGAAACACGCCAGTTTGTGTTGTGAGTCACAATTGGTGTCAATTTTTAATAAAAAAGGTAAATCTATCAACTCCAGAGAACATATATAATAGGTATCGGTTAAATTAACACCAATTTTGAAAACCCCAGTTTCCTGAAGAAATAGACATCTTATAAATAATTCGTCCCATTACACAAGCAACAATTCCACTTAAAATAACCGATACACGAAGAATTCAAATATTAGCAGGTTATTTTAACCCCGCAATATGTTAATTCTTTCATAAAATACCCATATTTATTTATTTATTTAATAAAAATATTTATGAAATTTAGATTTCAAGATATCGTTCCTTTAAAAGGAAAGATCAAGAACTCTAGGTATATGGAGTTTTGGATTTAGTCTTTGGCGACCGCAGTAGCACCTGTTGTACCGGATGATTCTATTGTTAGTTTCCTGACTTATGTCATTTTGCGGTGAGACGTGAGGAAAATAAATGTACTGTTAATATTATGCGAGGTAAATAACCTCAGAGCTGTTGCATTGAAGTTGGTGAAACGCTAACAGACCAGTAATTCGGGTCCGCTCATTCAACTTCTTCAAACAGTTCAGCTCTCTCAATCAAGTGGAATGTTTCTGGAAAGTTTCAAACCTGGCCATTATATTACTGTATTCGTTGTATGTATTAATACAAAATAAAAATAACAAAATATTATTGCATTATTTTCGCATTCTGCTATAGGTACATCCATTATTTCTTTTTCCACTTGAACGTCATATAACTTATCGTTGATGTTTTTTATTGTCTTCTAGAGAAATTTTCATACGTAACAGTAGCATTTAGAAAGGGTAAAACTATGCTTTGACATTCATAGAATGAGTTGCATGTTTTAATATTTTCTAGAAAACTATAATTTAGGTACAGTATCACGACATTCGCGATATCACTTTTCCATTAGGTGTTTGGGTTTTACAAGCCTATTTAATAATGCACTAAAGAGATATAAAAACTTTACTAAGCAGATCGTCTAAAATTTAAATAAAGTCACCAATAAATTTCCACTTGAGAAATCAACATAGATAGCCTATCTAGTGTCATCTCCTTCACTTTCCACGAGTATCACTAACTGAATTCAATATATTCCCAAAATATACCCGACTCAGCCTCTCGGATAATGCTCCATATTGTCTGGCTTGGTGAAATCTTCCCTATTACTATTCACTAAAGCTACAGAAGCACCCAATTAGTTTGCTTGTTGCGTTCCTGAAGGGATTACGAAGAGAACAGGAACTGCGATCGAGAATTGTGGTTGTGTTCCTAATTTTCCAAAGGGAGTAATTATTAGACGGTTCAAATGCATGAAACATGTCTAATCATATATGTTTCATGATATCTAAGTTAGTTATTGTACATTTACATAGAATATAACACTATTTCTAACTCAATGTACGTTAATGACATTAGAATTATATGCATTGAAGGAGTTAATAATAATAATAATATTAATACTTGGACGGTCTTGTGAAAAATCACCTCATGGGAGTTGTAAGTTAAGTAACTAATCTAAAAAACTCATGTATTATCATTCGAATCTGTTTTACAGAAACTAATGTTGATTGAATTTGGTATCGCATTTGTGCGTGCCGACAAGAATCGGCATAACTAGGGTATTTTTATTTTGTTCAATTTTGAAACTTTTATTTCGCGATGGAAACCCATGTTAATAATTTATTATGAAAGTTATGAAGTGGTTTTTAATCACATTATAGCTGGAAACTTTTGAAGAAGATTTCAGTCGAAAACTAAACGCCAGAAAGTTATTATGGACGTACACTAAACTAAGGTATTTATATAATTCGACCACTATATTGTCTCTATTTTAGTAAACAAATATATTTTTTTGTAAAGAACTAGTACTTATCACCAGGCTTCGACCAAAGTTAAACAGTTTTTTATTAAAAATTATTTTTTTCGAGCTCTCCGTGTGAATTAAAACCCTAAGGGACAAATACAACAAAAAAAATAACGTTATATTGTGGAAAAAAACTAAATGTTAGACATTAGAACACTTCAAATGAGTCTGTCTTATTGAGACGGATTTATTTTTCTTCCTAAATCTGCCGTTTAAATGTAATGATGCGTATAATTTTATTTTATCCTCATTTAATCAGAGCAAAACTTGGATATTTAATGAGTTTAAAATTTGGTGGATTTTGTAGAAAACTGAGTCTCCCTTTGGTTAACGTTACCCGGAGCACAGAAAAGCGCGGAGTTAAGTAGTGACAACGGGAACTGGGGGAGGAATATTCACAAAGAGCCAAGGCTACGCGAGTTCAAAAGAAACATAAATCCCTTTTAGTCAAAAACTTTAGTGTAATAAAATATTTATTTAGAATATTTTGTATCATTGCAAGTAGAGGAGTTCGAAAAAATATGGTGGTCGCTGAGGAAATGAAGAGATTCATACTTTTGTGAAAATATATTTTTGTATGTTTCAAATCGTGCATCAAGTTACGAGCACGAACATGCCCGGGGGGTAGTGGCTGGGGTTTATAAAATTCAACGAAAGACAGAAAAAGATTGTAGAGATGACGATCAAATGCTGCAGCGGACGCCAATTTCTCTCAATATTAATTGGAAATATGGATTTATTTTAAACTTTAAAGCAATAATTATTAGCAAAAGTTCATCAACGGGAATTACGCGGGTAACATAAAAGAGCTGAATAAATATTGTAACCGGCCGTAATGTCTATGGAAGTCTTCAATTTTTGCGGAATACTATCTAAACTCTTTTTACTAACTAACAAGAACCATCAGACCGTTTCTCCGAAAGAGTAGGCAGAGAGGACGGACCGCCAAACAACTCGATCTTAGCACACACTCCTTGCTTAATTTACATTCAAACATCGGCTCGTACATACTCTTTCGATATTCTGACTCTTGATATATGACCTGACTCACGTATTTGGTTCACTTGATCGTGCCATGTCTTCCTCAGGTTTCTCCAACTTGTTCTTCCATTGATATTTGTGTCATATTTTTCCTTACACTCCGTTCTTCGTTCATTCGCTCTAGATGCCCAAACCATTTAATCGTCCCTTTCTTAATCTTACCCATTAGACTAACATCAGCCATTCTTTGCTATTCTCAACATTTTTTGTAAGGGTATACTCGGTTTTAACCCACATTCGCCTCAGAGATCTCATTTCTACAACATTTAGTCTAATTTCATCCTTCCTCTGGCATTTTCATGCCTCACTACCATACATCAGGGTTGGTATCAGTACTCCATTGTAGACTGCTAGCTAGGCTTCTTTATTTAAAATGTTGTTAGCGCCAACCGCATTCAGTCTTATGTCCCTATATCCCTATCAGTCTTTCCATCTCCCGTAGACGTACTTCCCAAATATACAAACTCATCAAGCTGCTACAAATATTCACCATTCACAACTATATTTAAAAATCTTTTCGTACTATTTCTCTCACTCTCTTTTTACAATGCATATATATGGTACACAAGTAAACAAACAATATTTCTGCCTACTGGACAACATAATAAAAAACATTTGGTTAAACACACCTTATTATTGAATATTAATGTTTTGACTTTTTCGTGTACAGGTTAAATTCGAATTAGTACCTAAATTTTCTTTTCAAAATAAATAAAATTACTTACCCATGCAAACATTTTTCAGTCAGTCTTTATGAATACTAAGTGCTTCCGGTAGTATTTTAAAGGGATGTTTTTTTTTCTATTTCATCACGTACGGAAACTCTTCAAAATCACCATAAAAATATTATTTTAACCTTTGAATATATTCGTTTTGATATTCCGATTTTCATGAAACGTGATGCAAATGAAAAATGTGTTTTCGGTTCATGAAAAATCATTTCATGAGTATTTCAATACGGGCCTTTAAAATGTGAAATGTTTTTCTATTAAAAGGTTTTATTTCAAATTAAATGATACATTTTTTTTAAATCATGTAAAAAATGTAATAGGTGTAGTTTTATTTTTAATTTCTGTTAGACGGTTATTTGAAAAAAAAAGTCATTAGGGGAAAATCCTATCAATAGAACTTAATTTTTTTTATATTATTTTAGTTTACGGTTTAACCTTACTTAAAACTTTGAAATGATTCGAAATTTTTATGAGTTTCATAACGCATGGGATTGCTATGTAGCAGGACCTAAAATAATCTAAAAAAAAATAATAATTACGTATTAATATATTTTGCCCAAACCATCTTCGTCATGTATAAAGGATCTATCGGAATAATATGTTCAGTACAATTATTCAAGTTACTGTTATTTATTTTTTCCTTACGGTTCTAGATAATTCCCCGAGTTACGGTATTGTACACTCAGCGTACCTACAATATGGACATTTAGAGTTTTATGATTTTTTAGTTGGATAAAAATGAATAGATTTCATTTATTTCATATGTAAATTATTTTATTATTAACGAATAATGTACTTATTACATACAAGTAAAAAATATTGTGTTACAGTGCTGAATGTCTGTCTCGACACAGGAATTTTCCCAGTGAGACAAACATCCAACATGCCTTTATAATTATGTTTCATCAAGACTATTATTTTTTTAACACGGGGAAAAGACGTTGACCACCCATTAAACCCGTAAGGGTTGACGTTGACCACTCATTAGGTCGCCGGCTACAACTGACAACCGCATATCGTGGAACAGCGACCAAAACCCTGCATCCCTCCCGCTCACTGCCGCAATATTCGGCAAGTTAGCATGACATACGTATATATCGACTATTCATTTCCCCCAATTTTTCGGCAAATCATTTTTTTCTGTTGTGGTCGATAAATACTTATATTTATATTGTTATTACTTTATCTAAGACATTTATGTATTTCGGAAGAAAGCCTAAAATATGAACTTCGTGCTTAGTAATTTTACAAAGATATTGAAATTATTATAGACATGTCAACTTAGTTAACAGCACCGGCAAAAAAAGGATAAAGTACCATAGCTGCATACCGATACCTACCAATCGGCCAATAAAAGCTGGTTCAAAAGATTCTGTACGGAGAAACCACACGAACTCAAGAAACATCAGAAATTCACCGAGGCTTAATCACCTTTGAGTGAGCAGTTTACTACCATAATAACAGCATTTCGGATTATTTGAAAATAGTTTGGAGAAATGGAATCGCTTAGGCGTCTGTGTGGTACAAATTAGAAACGGGGAAATCCAGAAAGAATAAAAGGTTGAAGTAAGCTCAGTAAACAAGATTATAAGGATGCTTAGATAAGACATGTAGAGCGAATGGACAGAGAAAGAAGTGTCTGGAAGATATATGTGACGAAAAAAATTGTTTGTTTTTGGGTCTTTGTTAGAAAAGGAAGGAGAAGATGTTCTGGGAAAGAAAAAAAAGGCGTGAGGGGTGGCTAGGAATCTGGGAGTGAGTATG